>CATIWQ010049371.1:0-22444 GCA_949673415.1 Euphorbia schlechtendalii | reverse complement strand
GCTATGTGAGAGCGACCCGTACTAAGCATAGTACTATTGTTATCCAGGTTTATATAATCATCTTAATTCGTTTACACTAGATTTAGAAAAGTCATTTCATGTGTTGCTCTGCGGTGAATAATTGAATATCTAAGTGTTTAGAACCGTATCTGTTAAAGTAGTTTAGTGTACGTAATATCTTTGATGAGTTTGCATGTTTTCTTTGCTATACTTGTTTGTAGGGATAATCTATACCAATTTCTTCTACTCTAATCTATTTATACATTTATCTATTTATTTACCATCATATCCCAACCAACCCAACAACAATAAAATTATCTATTTTATTTTCTTTGTTCCGTTACTCTTGTTGGTCTTTAGAACTTGTTCCTTCCCTATGGGATCGATATCTTTTAAAACTACATCGAAACTGTATACTTGCAGTGGTCACCATTTTTCTATTTGATAAGCGGTATTGACAACACATGTTCGTAATTTGAACTTTTATCTTATCGGTAGAAAGGTGGGGAACAAGGTTTTTGGCACCTTTATCGAATATAAGCCCTCAAAATAAATAGAGTCAAAACCTTGTGATCAAGTTTTTTGGTGCCATTGCTGGGGAAAGCAAGTGTGTTTTAAAGATTAGGAGATTACGGTACAAATTACTAACTTTTACTCATTTATTCCCTTCCTATACTATACAATTTTCTTATCTTATCTTAGATGTAAAAAGATTATGAAATAATCATCTTAGAGGTAATACATCATAATATTTCATCTTAATTCTTAACAAATAGAAGATTTTGTTCTATTTTACCCATTCACATTCGTGACATATACTCACGCTCTTGAATCTCCTTATTAAAACATTCTGTTTCTTATTTTGTGCAGTCACGATCACGACTTGTGATCACGATCATGACTTGTGAGAAAGCTGCAGCTGTTTGGCAGTTTTTTGAGGGTTTCTCTCAAACTCTATATATAAGAGTGCAAATTTTCATAATTCTTCACTTCAGAATTTCGAAAATCTTTTTTCTTTAGAGAACATATTTTTTCCAAACCTTGAAAATCAATCAATCCTTTTCTTTTCTTCAAAATGGTGCACCCTAACAAATCTAATCTCATTCCTCTTTCGAATCTGCAAGAGTGGTATGAAGCACCTTTTCCTATTTACTCTCGAGAGGAAGGTGATCACTTGGAATCCATCAGAGATGCAGAATTCATAAGTTCCTTTATCATTAATAGGAATAGTTTCATTCATTTAGGAATCTATAATAGGGTAATGTATTACCTTAGGATTCTAAACTTTGTTATCTATTCCAACAAGATTATTGGAAATAGTGAGGATATTTATAAGGAAATGCTAATATCATTGGTATGGAAGAATGCTAAGATGGATTGTTTGGAATTTCATCACCAAGGGAAGAAGCATAAATTGTCGAGGAAAGCACTGGAGAAGAATTTGGGCTTCCCTAAAGATTGTTACTACAAAATGCTTCCTAGTTGGGATCCATTACTAACTTGGAATCGCCTTACTGGCCAAGCTGAATATAAATAGGAGTTTTTTTTATAGCCGGTGGATTCGTGACCCCTATTTGCTCGCTTTACACTTCTATCTAAGTAGTGCGTTATTTGGTAGGACTAGTTCCGACACTGTCATTTCCGAAGAATTGTTTGTCTTGGAAGCAGTTTGGAATGGCATACCTGTGGACGTATCAGGGATTATGATGGAGACTCTTATGTCTGCCTCAATGAATCTTAGTAAGATAGCATATGGGTGTCAAACTATGGCAAATTTGTTAGGATAAGTTGGGAGAATGCCTTGTGTTGCGGAAGTTTGTACTGATGAAGATGAAATTTCAGAATTAACTACGGAAGTTTTCTTCGAGTACTGATTTGTAACAAAGTGCATTGGAGAAAATGGGATAACCTAAGATTGGAAATCATGGGATGAGCGAGTAGAAGCTGATAAAAGTGAGAAAGAGAGATCGTTAGGGAAGAAGGTAATAGTTTAGCCAATCTTAGGAGGAATTTGAATGAATTAATGGAAGAACAAGTCTCTATTCATCGCAAGATTGATGACATCCACACTCTGATGTTTGATGTTGAAAGAGATCTGCGAGAGTCGCATTATAAGATTGATCAGATGATTGAATCACTAGCTCCTAAATAAATTGTTTTCATTTCATTTCAGTTTAGAACCTTGTATAGCCTTTTCTTTTCGTTTGTTTGTGGTTTGTTTAGTGTTTATTTGTTTACTTGTGTATTTATTGCTTGTTTGTAACTGTTTGTTAAATATGAAATAAAACTTTGAATAACAAGACGTTGATGTTCAATTACTATCATCACCATGATCATTCAAGGTATAAAATGGTAAATATATCTTTTATATTTAACAATGTTTGTTTGTGTTTGTGTTTCTAATTTATTATAGGTACAAAGTCTAAAAATTGAAGAATTTGAAGAATTAAAGGAGATCGCAACCCCGGCATACATCTCGCGCTCGTGGATATCGGGTTTCAAAACCTACTATTTCTATGATTAAGGGAGTCGATCATGACAAACCTTCTCAATCACGACATGGGCAAAATATAACCATTGCATATAGCGATTCAGCACGCGACAGATGTCCGTAATTGCCATTAATGGCTAGTTTTGTGCAATAATGGCTATATTGACTATTGTGTCCAATTAGAGCCTCTTAGAACTCTATAAATAGGTCTAAGTTGAACCCTAGCCACCACAACCTTTAAAAAGCTTACAAAATTTTTTTAAATTTCTTCATCTTCACTCTTCAACATTCAACCTTTTTTTCTTTAAACCTTTCCACTTCAAAACAATCAAGATGCCTTTGAAGAAATCAGCAAATAAGAGAGAAAGCCAAACATACCAAGAGGAGAATGGTTATCCTTTCTCTTTAAGGACAAGAGAAGAGGGCAAGTGCTTCCTAAAGCTTAGCAAATTGGATATCACGGGGATGATATTCCTTGATATGGTCTTCTTAGAAAAATTGAGTCTCCGTAGAGAGATGGAGGCTTATCTTTCTACTCTTGGACTCACAAAGTTTGTGGATTTGAGTTTTCCACAAAATTGAGATTGGATTCTTGAATGTCTAGTGACATTCGACTATGAAGATGCAAGGAAAAGGGTGATAAAAATCCGTAATCAAGGTAATCAATATACCGTGATGAGGGATATGATGCATACTTGGTTCGGGTTTAAAGTTAAAAACTCATCAACCATGACGGATTCTTTTCAACCAAATCAAGTTTGGGTAGAATTAACGGGTAAGAGAAGTTTCAATCCCAAAAATTCTCCCAGTAAACTTATTAAGGATGAGTGCATTCTTCTACTACACAAATATCTTTCCACTTTTGTATTTTGTCGAGTAGAGAATACTGAAGTCCAAAAGATTTGTTTGTTCTTTCTTACGCTTTGATGAAACGAAAAGTGGAATTCATGGATATCATATGGGACATGATGGGTAGCCGAAATTATCACCGCTATCGTCTTGTGTGCAAGAAGCGAACTCCCCTATATCCAATAACTAGGTGAGTATTTTCACTATATGGATGGGACTTCCTTAAAAAATACTGGACTTCTTCAAGAGAACGATGGTGTATATTCTTTCTACTCCTACTCCAACCGTACCAAGAAGCTAATCTCGACTCATGAAGATTCTTCTGTTGGCCTATCTAATCCAACTGCTAGACGTTATCCTGGAAAGGCTCCGATGATCGAAAAAGAAGATGAAGTAGAAGAAGATGAAGCTCCGGAAGATTAGAAGGTGATCATGCAACAAAAATTGGACAATTGCCAAGCGGAACTTGGAGTAATGAAAAAGGACATGAAGATTCTAAAGAAAAGTAATAAATCGATACTTCGAAAATTACTATCTTTCTTCAGAAAACAAAATTGTCAATTTACTCCTAGTCCCCCTGATTCTCCTTCACAATGAAACGGGTTTTCTCTTTTCTTTATTTCTCTTTTTAAAATTTTTAGACTAGTTCATTATTTGTCTTTTTTATATTTTTCTTTAAGTTAAAGTCTCTCACAATGAGGACATTGTGTTCTTTAGTGTGGGGGGTGATAAGTGTATAATTACACTTATTATCATGATAACACATTAAACACTATAGTTTAAGTCATTTTTATACTTCATATAAAAGATTTCACGTGGTATGTAGTTGTTTTTTTATGCAAATGCAGGTTCTAGGTAAATCTTGGAAGTAAAATTATTAAAGTTGGAAATCTATGAAAAAAGAGTGAAAAATGTGCAAAAAGATGCGTAGAACTTAAGGTATTGGCAAAGGATCAAAGATGTCAAAGATCGGTAGAAATCGCAAAGAGGAATCATGTGAAAAAGGTGTGTCATGATCATGACACACATATCGCGGTTGTGACTTGTTAACTTTCACAACAAAAAGTTGCCAACCAAGTATTCACGATCACGATAATCATTCGCGATCACGACCTTGACGGTTTTTTTGGTTAACTCTTCTCTTCTTTCAACCGTCGGATAAGAATGATCAACCTCCATCAACCGCCATCAACTACCAAACAAAAAGACACCTTTTGAAAGTCAACCAATCATGAAAAGGTGCCTTTCCCTTGTGGATAAGGATAAAGCTTTTCATCCAATCACAATGAAGTGATGCAATCTTTTGCCAATAGACACTACTCTTCTTTTGGATAGACGCAACCCTTCGTACTCTATAAATAGGGCTCCAAACTCACCAATTTCATGAAGAAAGAGGGGAATAAGAGTGAATATGTGTGTTTCATAGTGCATAGTGTATGCATAGATAGAGAGTAAAAATATCTAGATTTCGCTACGTTCATAAGTGTTAGCAAGAAAATGTATAAGTGATTCGAACCTTATTTCGATCACTAGATTTCTCTACATATTCGAGCGTTTGTTGTATAAGTGTAATTGCAAATCACTTATCAATAAAAGTTTTTGTTCTTCAATATTCGTTTATTCGATATTCACAAAGAATAGCATCCTAGCGGAGGTTTTGTACAAGTCAAGACTAAATTCAAAGCAGATGCTTTCACTTGCATACCTTAAAACTTTGCTTTGCTTTCTACTTATACTTTCTATTTCGAAGTTTATGACATGTCTATGTGTCATAATGTGTATTTCATGTTGAGTCTTGTATATTAATCAAGTTATATGCTTTTGATATAACTTTAAGAGTAGTTTTGTGGTTAACGAGATTGTGTATAATCACTAGATCTGTGATTATAACGTTGTTTAGTGAGCCAACATTTTTGGAATGGTAACTTGCTAAATATGGCTATGTGAGAGTGACCAGTACTAAGCATAGTAATATTATTATCCAAGTTTATATAATCGTCTTAATTCATTTACACTAGATTTAGAAAAGTCATTTCATGTGTTGCTCTATGGTGAATATATGAATATCTGAGGGTCTAGAACCGAATTTGATAAATTAATCTAGTGTACGTAATATCTTTGATGATTTTACATTTTTTCTTTGTTATATTTGTTCATAGGGAATATCTATATACTTTTTATCTTCTCTTATCTTTCATACATTTATCTACCCATCCATCATTCCAATCTTCCAAAATAAATTACATTATTTTCTTTTGTTCCATTTCTCTTGTTGATCTTCAGAACTGGTTCCTTCCCTGTGGGATCGATATCTTTTAAAACTACATCGTAACTGTATACTTGTAGTGGTCACCATTTTTCTATTTAGATAAGAGGTATTGACAAAACCTGTTTGTATTTTGAACTCTTATCTTATCGATAAGATGGGAGACAAGGTTTTTGGCTTCTTTATAAAATATAAACCCTTAGAGTCAGAAGAGTCAAAACCTTGTGAAAACTCATTTAAAGAATCAACTAGTGATGATTCAAATGAGCAAATGGCGCTTCTCCTAAGGTGATTTAAGCACTTTATGAAGAAAGATGCGAAATTCAACAAGAGGAAGTTTCCCATCAAAATCAAATCAACTCAACACCGATGTAGAGTTGAGGAAGGACCCAAGAAGGAGCACAACAAAGATATTAAATGTTTTGGCTAAGGCGAGAAGGGTCACATCCAATCATCCTATCCTAAATCAAAGAAGGAAAAATCAAGAAGAAGTTTAGGTAGAAAAACGAGGCACTTGCTGCTACATGGAGTAACTTTGAAGCATCTTCATCATCTAAGGAAGAAGTAACCGACTCTGCCAACTTAAGCATGATAGCATTTGAGAATGATAAGGGCGAGAGCTGAGCATCTACCTCCAAGGGAAATAAATCCTCTGTTGACTCTAGAGCTGAGCAGAATAAAGGAAGAACCCCCAAACTGAAGTACATCCTGAAATCCCTTTGTCCATTGAAGAGTTTACCTAGGTACTCTTTAATGTTATGAAACTAGCTAATAAGTCAGATAAAAACAACAAAGAACTAGTAAGGAGAAGTGAAGATCAGGAAGACACAATTACTTCCTTATCTCTTAATATCCTTCAAGAAAAATTTGAGTATCATGAATGTCATAACATCAAGCTCACTAAGAAATTAGATGAGTTGACTGCTGAGATCACAGCTCTAAAGAAGGAATAGGTTCCTCCTCTAACCAACAGTCCACCTCCAAGTAACCAAACTCATAATTCTAGTAAGGGGAAGAATCCTCTTCAAAGAAGAAAGTGATCCAGGCTAAACCAAAAGCGGTGTGTGGCTTTGTGAGAAGGATGAACATGCCACTGTGATGTGTAGGAATAAAAATAGTTACTATGACAAGTACAACTGGAGTAACCTAAGCACTACTAAGAAAGGAGGACCCAGCTCGAAATCAGGGGTACCTAAGAAAATGTAACTATTTTGTATGTGAGCTTTATATTTGCTAATGACACTAGAATGTGGTATTTAGATAGCGGGTACTCGAGGCATATGATGGGAGATGAATGCAAGTTCATCTCATTTGAGCACAAAAGAAATAGGACTGTTGGCTTTGGAGATAACCAAAAAGGAAAGATTATTGGATGTGACACAATTGGCATTTCTCCTTTAATTGAAGAGGTATCTATGGTCAAAGGACTCAAGTTCAATCTGCTAAGCGTAGCCCAGCTTTGTGACGAAGGTAGGAAGGTTACATTCGAATTAGCAAGTTGCTTAGTTATTGACTGTAAGACTAACTTAACTATTCCCTTAGCTCCTAGAATTAATAATGTATATATAATTGATTTATCCCCTTGGCTCCACTAATGTGTGTCTCGTATCTAAGGAGGATAATTCGTGGCTTTGGTATAGAAGTTTGGGTTATGTAAATATGAACATTCTATCCAAATTGGCCAAAAAGCAACTAGTTGTGGATTTACCTAGTATCAGCTTTAAGAAAGATAGGCGTTGCTCAGCTTGTCAACTTGGTAAGTAGGTTAAAAAGTCATTTAGATCAATTAACAATGTTGAAATTAAGAGACAGCTGGAGCTCCTCCACCTGGATCTTTTTGGTCCTGTTCAACCTATGAGCATAGGCAGAAATAGGTTTTCCTTGGTGCTTATTGATGACTTCATGAGATTTGCATGGGTAGTCTTGCTAAGTAGCAAAGATGAAACCTTTCACTTTTTTATCAAACTCAGTAATCGGATTATGAAAGAACTAGGAACTAAAATCTGCAAGATTAGAAGTGATTATGGATGTGAATACCAGAACTTTCATTTCGAAGAATTATGTTCAGCGCATGGAATTGACCACAACTTCTCTGCTCCTCATACTCCTTAACAAAATGGGGTTGTAGAAAGGAAGAATAGAACCATATATTGAAATGGCTCGATCCATGCTGAGTGATAACAATCTACCAAAGTACTTTTAGGGAGAAGCTGTTAACACAGCCTGTTATATCCTGAATCAGGTTTTAATTTTCCCAATTATAGAGGAAAAACCCTATGAACTTTAGCGAGGGTAAAACCTAAGATTGGTCATCTCAAATCATTTTTTGTAGGTGTTTTATCCTAAATACCAAGGAGTAGCTAAGTAAGTTTGATCCAAAGGCTGGGGAAGGAATCTTTAGGTTTCTCAACTAACAACAGGGAATATAGAATATATGTCAAGAGAACTGGTCTATTATATGAGTCTATACATGTAGATTTTGATGAAACTTACAACGTATATAGATGTACATATGATGAAGATGAAGGAGTAAACCAACTAGAAAATCAACTCAACATGCCACTCTCTGTGCTTCCCAACCCAACACAAGAGCTAGAAACTGAGGAAGTTAAAGTTGATGAAGATTCTCAATCAACTTCAATTAAGCAGAGATCAACCTCAGTGGCAACAACCCAGTGTAGAGACTCCCATTGTATATCTGAGTCTTCCAAGAGAGATTAGAACTCATCGCAATCACCCAATTGAGAGTATTGTAGATGATGTTCATAATCTTAAGATGACATGGGGTCAGCTCAATAAGATGATGAGCCATCCAGCTTTCATCTCATTGACTGAACCCAAGAATTTTGAAGATGTAGAAGGAGATGACTACCGGATGATCATGATGTAAGAGGAATTGGATCAGCTCAAGTGTAATGATGTTTAGGATCTAGTTCCTATGCCTAAAAGGAAATTAATTATCGATACTAAATGGGTTTTTAAGAACAAGCATGATGAATATGGCATTATTGTCACAAATAAGGTCAGGCTTATAACTCAAGTCTATAACCAGCAAGAAGGGATCAATTATGATGAGACCTATGCACTTATAGTTCATCTTGAAGCAATTAGGATTCTTTGTGCTTTTGCATCCCATATCAATTTCAAATTTTTTCATATGGATGTCAAGAGTGCTTTCCTTTATGGCTTCATTCAACAGGAAGTTTATGTGCACCAACCCATAAGCTTTAAAGATGTGAAGAATCCTGAGCATGTCTTCAAATTGAAGAAAGATCTCTACGGATTGAAGTAAACACCTCGTGCTTGGTATGAAAGGCTAACCAACATCCTACTCAGCAAATGTTATGAAAGAGGCAAAGCAGATACAACTTTGTTTATCAAGCTAATGAAGGAAGATGTGTTGCTAGTCCAAATCTATGTGGATGACATCACTTTTGGAGTAACTGATGAGAAGATATGTAAGGAGTTTAGCAAGTAAATGAAGAGCGAGTTTGAAATATCAATGATGGGAGAGCTAAACTTTTTTCTCGGATTACAGATCAAGCAAAATGAAGATGGAATCTTCATTAGCCAAGCAAAATATGCCAAAGAAGTCTTGAAGAAGTTTGATATGGAGCATTCAAAGGTAATGTCCACCCCCATGGCCACTAACATAATCTTGAGTAAGGATGAAGCTGGTAGGCCTATAGATAGTAAGTTCTACAAAGGTATTATTGGTCTCTCCTTTTACTTACCTACCGGTACGCTTAATATTCAATACTCTGTATGCTATTGTGCGTGTTATCAAGCTGCCCCAGAGAATCTCACTTAGCAACTGTTAAGAGAATTCTCTGGTACTTTCAAAGTTCTATTGATGTAGGTCTATGGTATCCCAACAGCTTAGATTTTACTCCTAGAGGAAACGTAAATGCAGATTATGGAAGAGATAAGCTTGATAGGCAAAGTACCATTGGAGGATGCCATTTCCTTGGAGAATGCCTTGTCTCATGGTACAACAAGAAGCAAACTTATGTTGCACTAAGTATTGTAGAAGCCGAGTACATGGTAGCAACAAGTTGCGTAGCACAACTGTTATGGATCTAGCACTAACTGGAGGATTATGGTATAAAGTCAAAATGCCTCGAAGTTATGTGTGATAACAAGAGCGCTATTGACCTTTCTAAGAATCCAGTCCAACATGGCAGGATGAAGCATGTCAAAGCGACTTTCTAAGAACTCTAATTCTTTTTCTCTAAACTTCTTCTACAATGGCATCTTCTCAACAAAATCAAAGGAAAACAACACTTGTTCTTGAAGGCCGATCTTAGAGGAATAAGTTCATAAACATTAACGGCTCTATTGAGAAAGTAAATTTTCCCCATGGAACAACATTTACATAAGTTAGCTAGGAGCAGATCAAGAGATTAGTCCTTGTTAATCCTCTTTAGCTTAAATAATCTAGCAGCGGGGAGTGAATGTGATATCTTAGTTCTTTTAAGATTTTAAAAATGGATTCCAAGTTAAGTTTTTAGATGCGTGCTGAGTTTAGAGTGATGTGTGCTTCGGTTTAAAAACTATAAAATACTCAACTTTGCTGATATAGTTTATCTTCAATATGTGCTGAGTAAACTACTCAGCTTGGATTGGTTTTTCAAGCGAAATTGATAAAACAGAGAGATGATGAATGAGAAAAACAATATAAAAGTGACAAAAGGGTTAAGAAAGATTACACCTCAGATTTTATCCTGGTTCAGCCCTTAGCCTACCTCTAGTCCCTGGATTCCTTTCCGAGCTTTAATCCACTAGTAATTTCTTTCCATCCTTAGGCGAAGAAGCCTTAAAAGCGGGTAGATTGATTACAAAAAGTACCTTTCTTTCTAGATACCACTCACACTCAGTTTAGGTACCCTTCCTAAACTAACTCACATATTTTTGAATGAAAGATTATGAATGAAGGAGTTCAACATATAAAAATTTTTGAATCCCTTTACAATGTTAAAGCTTAGCTAGACTCTAAGCTAATACGATTTCTCTCTATTACAAAAACTGAGTGTTTGCTTTAGTTACTTGAAATTGGAATTTCTGAATGTTGTGATTGCTTGGACAGTATTTTCAATAACTAAGAAATTTGTGGTGATTCATCAAGTTTAAACATCTGATTTAGTCTTCTATTTATACTTGGAAGAGTTGGAAGTAACTGTTGCAAACTTCTCATCCTGACTTATTCATCAATTTCTCTTCTCTTCATAACTTTAAAATTTGGCTATTTGAAATAGATTCCAAGATGTTTAGAGACAAAAAATTTGAATGTTGAAGTGCGATATTAATCTATTAATCTTAATGCGTCCAAAACTCGTTTCTTCAACAAAATCCATTCTGAGAAAGAAGTGCACGAGATGCAACATGAAAGCTTGTGATTTAAGATTTGCTGATGTTGCAGAGTAGCACGAGGATACTAGAAAAACAACACATGTCAGAAGAAGCATTTTACCTTGGATGCTTGTGAGGAAACTCCAACCTTCCATACTGACACCTTTTTGTTGTAAGGACCACATAAAAATCTTTTTAATTCAACGCTTTTTGCCTAAAAAATCAAAAAAGAATATTCAGTCTTTCATAGACAGAGTTAAGAGCACAAGTGTCATAATGTTCCAAGTTTCAAAGTAACTCAGCTTTTAATAAAGAAAAGCTACTCAGCTTCCCTGAGTTATATTCGTAAACTACGTAATACTTAGCTTACTTTAGCTTTTTTTGTTCTAAGCTATAATGTAATTAAAAATTAGTAAATTGAGTTTTTTTCCTTAAACAAACTCAAGTAAACTTGTTTAATTAAGAGTATACTTAGTACTTAATTAATTTCACTATCCTAGATAGTTTATTATTTCTAAAATGTTTTAATACTATGAAGTACTATTAACTTGGGTTCAACAATCTCCCTCATTTTGGAATAAATAACAAACTTGGTAGTAGAAGAAATTACTTAAATAATTAGTTTGTGGATATAAGGATACCTTATAGGTCATATAAGATCCCCCCATGCTGAGTGAACTCCTTAATCAGTATAGACTCCTCAATACTGAGTGGATATTCTTCAAACAACATAAACTCCCCCATAATTAGAGAAATTTTCTTTAACTTAGAACTTTATCTTACTCAGCTTCTCCTCTGAGATTGGTCATAGTTAATATCTGCAATAGTTTATATTAGAAACAACACACATATGTTGGGCTGCCTTATGAGTATCTTCAACTACCCTCTCCCCCTTGATATAGTTTCCTTAACAATTTTGTTGGAGATAGCCATTGAACGAGTCAATCCCAGATTGAAATTCCTCCTACTTCCCTAAGATGGCTGGTGATATCTCTTGCTCTAACTGATCCTTTCTTTTAAGAAAAAATATATCTTGATCTTTCAACTCTTGTAGTAACAAATGATGACATCTAGTTAAGTGAGAAATATGATCAAAGCCTTCACAAGCAAACTATTGAAAACACAACAAAAGACCTCTGAAATCTAATGTAGACAAAGCTATCTTCAATTTCGCTTCCATGTCCTTGGACACATTAGATGTATGGTCTTAGCTGTGTACTCAATGTCCTTTGCATCATATATGCCAATAGTCACCAACTGTTTTACATTTCCTGGAAGTTCATGAAGTTGATCCTTAAGGGCATCCAATTTCTTGTTCATAATGAGACCGTTACTAGGATCGACGGAGTCAACAGGCTTAGGAAATAGTTTTCCAATCGCATCAAGTAAATCCTTTTGAGCTTTCTTTACAAAATCTTTAGTGTTTTTTTTATAAGATCACAAGCTAAGTCCAATCTATCATTGAACGCATCTAATGTTATCATAGGCTTGTCTATAACCTTCACAGCTACATCCACAGTCTTAACTATTTCATCAACTTTCTTATCATTGGTAATCATGAACTTTGACATCTTCTCCATCACTTTACACATGTTGTTCCCGAGATCTTTATTGACATCCAACTGCTTTGACAATTTGTTTATTTTATTATACGTGTTAGTCTTGATTTTGGCTTGTTCATCCCCAAACTTATGAAACTGCGTAGTTTGAGTTGCCAAGGTAGCATTCAAACTACTCAGCTTTTCTAACGCATCATCTATGCTAGCCTTCACTTTTCCTTCCATTACATTCACAATGATAATTGAAGTTGTGATAGAAGATATGGTTGCATTAAGTTGAGCTACAGAGTTAGTCAGCCCGGTTAGAATCAAGGCCATCTTGTCTACTAAGCTCTTGGTGCTTTACTTAGTTAGATGATTCCTTATTGTAAATTAGCTCCCTTTGATCTTTTTGAATTCTTCAAAGTAGATGGATTCTGAAGGGATGCTGTAAATGTTCATCAAACTCATGAATCTTAGCTTTCTTCCTACTAGACAAGTCCATTAATTCTGGTGATAATAGCACTTGGCTAACTGCACCATCAAATTCAGCATTAGTTTTGAGAGCTAAGAATTTCTTTCTGACCAACTCTCTAATCTGAGCCAAAATGGCTGAATAAGCCTAGTCCTCTTGGACTGGTTTAATGGTAAAGGGATTTGCTTCCTCGGCTATATAATTTACCTTGGCAATTTCCTCATCTGCTTTTCTATGCTGAGTGGAGTTCTCAATTTAAGAACTCTCTAATTTGAGGGATAGAGGATGGGTTTCAGGAAAGGTTAAGTTTAGAAGAGGTTTATACAATTTAGTTTGAAGGAATAGAGGTTGGTTTAGATTTTACATGCGAATGAATGAGTGAAGTTTGAGTTTGTGGAGGTAGTGAAGAAGGGTTGATCTTTTCTTAGGAGGAATTTGGTGTAGAAGAAATGTGGATTAGAGAATTTACAAGAGAATTTATAGGAGAAGAGACTTTGGGAGAGGAATTTAGAGATATAGAAAGGATTTCATGAATTACAGAAGAATTAGGGGAAGGAGTTTGATGTACCAATTAGTTGGTTGTTTGACCCAAGGATGGGTCAGCCTCAGGTGACTCAGCCTAAGTAGGAAGAGACTCAGTCTGTTGAGTGAGAAGGGGTTCTTAGATGTTTTCACAAGGAAGAGTAGATTCTTCCTAGTTGATGACCTCTATGTCATCATTATCCTCCTCGCAGCTCAAGATTTTTCTCCTTGAGCGAGGTTTGGCAATTTTCTTTCTTTGAACTCCTTTAGCTTTAAAGATTACACTCTCCACCTCCTTAGCTGCTCCAAGACTTATGGTTTCAGATTCTTCTTTTGCTTTCTTTGCACTTCCTTATGCTACAACTGCTCTATCTCCTTCAAATTTTTACCTCTTCTCACAAAATCCCTCACTCAACACCCTAGCTGACATAGCTTAAATTTTCTTCACAACATGAGGAGCAGGAGGAGGGAGAGATAATATCAATGTAGCTTCTTCTTCTTACTTCTGTTTCACCTCAGCTTCCCTTTAAGCGCGAGTCTTCAGCTTTAATTTTTTCTTAGCCTTAGCTTGTGGTTGGGTAGGTGCATCTCCTACCCTTGATTTTTCTAGGCTGGCTTAACTCTTTTAGCCCCCATCTTCGCCTTTGGACTAGATGGAGCATAAACAATAAAAACTTGCTCCAGCTAAGCTGATAAAGAAAGGTACATCATTAGTGCTTTCCTCATTGGACCCTTCATAGTCCATCATAAAGTCATCTTCATCATCTTTGAGTATATTTGCAGGGAACATAGTTGGTTCCACCTTTACCTTCTTTGGCTTGAAGTCCTGGACCCTTGTATATCTTGTGGGAACTTAGTGATTCTTCAATATAATGAAGTGATTGAAGTCCAATGTCTTCTTCAATGGGACTACAGCTTCTCTAGGTCCATCAATGTAAGTGGAGATATCCATCCTAACAACCTTTGCGATGGGAGTGATTAAATACCCATAATGATATAGGGTAGTAACTTTGGTCAAGTGATGAAGAATCATCACTAGCCAGTTACTTGTTCCCCCTCTATCATATGGTAGACCGCATACCTCTCAAAGTAGGTGTAGTTGCTAAGAGACCTTGTCTTGGGTAGTAGCGTCTTGATCAGCAACTCATGGCATGTTCTAGCTGTTAAGCTCATTCCTAAATATGCAATTTCTCTAGACTCGTAATCATCCAGAAATTCCTAATCTTTCGGTACAACCACAAGCTCTTCATCTCCTTTTCTCCTCAGCTTGGAGCCCTTCAATGGCATGTTCAAAATACTCATCAATTTTGTAGAGATAAGGTGAGTTTTTATCAATTTCTACCATTAGAACATCTTTGTATCCCTCAATAGAGTAGATGTTGGAGTAGAACTTCTAGATCAACTCCTTGATAGCTAGCCCTTCCAGAAGAAGAAATTGGATGAGATTCTACTACCTAATAACCTTGTACATGGTTTTATTCTTCAGCAAGCCATCATAATCAACTTCGAAAGTGGGTCCAAAATCTAGACCTTCATCACAGTTGATTTGGGTGAACCTTATTCCTTGAGGTAGAAATACTTTCTCCGTTGTGTCATCAATGTGAGAAAACATGTACCTCTTTAAATTTCTCTAAAGAACAAGGGTTTTCTTGGTGTTTTCATTTACAGATGAAAGGATTAAGAGAGAAAAAAATTAGTGCGAAATTGGCTTGAGAGTTCAAAGATTGCAATTAGTTTCTCTCTCAAGAAAGCTCTCTCTTTTGATAGTTTTTTCAACTACAAGATGATACATGGCGCTCTCACAAGTCAAGATCAAGTTTCAACAATGAGATTAACATAGATTTAATTGACTAAATAAAAGGTGTACATTCCATTTTAGACGATTCTAATTCAAAGCATCCTTTCAATAAAGTAGCATTTGACTTTTTAGCCATGAAAACTGAACTAACAGCGTTACTTTAAAAAGCTAACGGGGATTAAATGCATGTTACTTCATTCGGTTGAGTTGAGATTTGATTTTCAACACTTAACCATTATTCTGGAAGTTTTCTTCACATGGGGATTGCCATTCTAATTACTTCTCTAAGAGTGTTGAATTTCTACTTTGTTAATGGTTTGGTGAATATGTCAGCTCGCTGTTCTTCTGATGGAACATACTCCAGTTTGACATCTTCCCTTTGCTGGTTAAGCAAGATAGTAATTGAACATGGAAACTTGCAAGGTGGAATTTCAAACTTAAAATTACTCTAAAGGATCTCCTAAGCATGCCATGATCGATATAATCTAAGTTGAAATGTTCCATAGATGCTTATAGGTTTATAACGCTTAATAAAAGAAACCTAGCATCTACATAGAGAATTACTAGTTGTTGTGTACCTTCCTTTGGTGTGGCATTCCCTTATAGCAATTCGGCAGAGTTCTATTGGCACTAGCTTCCAATCTAGGATAGCTTCTGTGTTTGATCCACGTGGATCTTCACTGACCAAAACCTCCTGTTGAGGAAGAGCCCATTGGTAGATAGCAGCTGCTAGACCACTCTAAGATCAACTCAAAAATATTAACTAAGAAGGCTCTCTTCAAAATTGAATAAGCCTTCAAAACAACTCTTGCGACGTTAGAGTAACTCATGGAGGATCTCGCAAAAAAACTCACGAAGAAAAGATGTCAAAACTCAGAAGGAAGGCTGAGCTGAAGTGTGAATTAAAGGAGTAAAAGGAGGCTATATATAGGGAGAAGGGGAGCTGAAAGCTCCCCTTTTTCCCAATGTAGGATAGGGAAAATCCCTATCCCAAAAGCGGGTCATCCGCATGGAGCCCTAGGCTCAATGGGTTGACCAGCCCACAGCCCCCATATGCCGGTTGTGTATAGCTGCACACCACAAGCCCAGATCACGGGTTGCTAGCAGGCCTGCTTCCCTCTAGCATGTGTTGGCCAAGTGCCAGTGCATGCTAGTGGGCCGCGAGCAAATTTTTCTTGCATGGAAGCAGCGCAAGCCCCACCTGTAAACAACCCATGTTCATGGGGCCTACTCCCAATGGGAAAAATCCCTTGCTTCACTCCGTGTAATTATTTCCAAAATTCTACTTTAATTCTTTCAATTATTATTTCGCCCAACCAATTAATAATTTATCCAACGATTTTGACATCCACAATATTCTCGGCATAGACCAAGTCTATAAGTTCTTTAATTAGTTCAGTAAAGACCCAAAGTGTGTTACCTCATAGGGTCCTGAACTATAAAGCAGCTAGAGGTTAACCTAAATTAGGCTTCCCATCTGGGAACCTTTAGGCTTAGTGTTCCAGACTGATATTGAACCCGATAATTCTGGATGATTAAATGGGCTTTCTAGCAAAGGCGTATGATCCCCCAATAATAACACATATATAATAACACATATATGTGCATTATATATGTGTGTTGTTATATATGCGCATCATATATATGTGTTATTATCAAGTAGTCCATAAATGGACATTTGCAACTTGCATACCATCGAGCCATCTTGGGATGTGAAACCTTCGGGTTGTATCATGTATACATCCCTATCCAAGTTCCCGTTGAGGAACGCTATTTTCACACCCATCTACCAGATCTCATAATTGTTATGAGCAGCAATGGCAAGGAGTATTCTGATAGACTTCTAAATGGTTACTGGTGAAAAGGTTTTATCATAGTTAATGCCTTCCTTTTGATTGTAACTTTTTACAACTAGCCTTGCTTTATAGGTGATTATATTATCATCCATGTTAGTTTTCTTCTTCAAAACCCACTTGCATTCTATAGGCTTAATCCACTTGGAGCATCAACCAAGCTTTAAAAATGATTTTTGTACATAGAGTCCATCTCTGACTTCATGGTTGTTAACCATTTGTCAAACTCTGAGCCATCCATTGCCTCCTTGTAAGTCTTGAGCTCATCATCTTCCACAAGGAAGACATGTTTATTATTAGTGATGAGAAAACCGCATCGCTTAGGAGGGATTAGATCCCGACCTGACCAATGCAATGTCGATGTTATAATAGGTTGTTTCATGCTTAGACTTTCTTATGTAATAGGTGTAGGAACAATCAGTTGATTATCTATTTGATCTTCTTGAATGTCTAATTCAAGATTACACCCACTAGCTTTCTTAAGTATATGCTCCTTCTCGAGGAATTAAGCATTTCTAGAAATAAGTATTTTTTGTTCCTTGGGTTCATAAAAGGTATAACCCAAAGTCTCCTTAGGGTAATCTACAAACAGACACCTGTCAGACTTAGCACCCAGTTTATCAAAACTTGTCTTCTTTACATAAGCGGGACATCCCCAAACTCTTAGGTGAGATAGAGCTGGTTTCTTACAATACCACATTTCGTATGTTGTTGATCAACTGATTTCGAGGGCACTCTATTTATAATATAAACTGGACTCACAAGTAACAACCTTAAAGGACCTATTGAGATCTGCTTGGCTCATCATGGACTTAACCATATCGAGTAGGGTTTGATTTCTCCTTTCTAACACTCCATTGTGTTAGGGTGTATAAGAAGGTTTCCACTAGTATAAAATACTATTATCCCTTAGATAACCTAAAACTCTTGGTTTAAGTATTCACCGCCTCGATCAGATCAAAGTGTCTTGATACTTT
The DNA here is from genome assembly GCA_949673415.1 of Euphorbia schlechtendalii. Classification (NCBI taxonomy): domain Eukaryota; kingdom Viridiplantae; phylum Streptophyta; class Magnoliopsida; order Malpighiales; family Euphorbiaceae; genus Euphorbia; species Euphorbia schlechtendalii. The sequence continues at coordinate 4,326 of CATIWQ010049371.1, read as the reverse complement.
TCCAAAGTTATTTCTCTACTTCAATTCTGAACTTTTTGAATTTCTTAAAACTTCCAGACTTGTTCCTCATTAGGTATAAATAACCATATCATGAGTAATCATCGATAAAAGTTATGAAGTAGACAAAACCCTCATGTGTTTTTTAACACTGATTGGACCACATACATCGAAATGTATTATTTCTAAAGTTCTAGTGGAGTGCTGATCCTTTCCTTTGAAAGATTTCTTACTCATCTTTCCCTTTAAACAAGGTTCACACACCCCATAGGATTCTGTTCGCAAGGTTTTGACTCTAATAACTCCTAGGATTTTTTATTTAATAATGAAGCCAAAAACCTTGTCTCCTACTTTCCTACCGATAATAGGTTTCGAGTCTAATAACTCCTACAAACAAGTGTTGTCAGTACCGCTTATCAAAATAGAAAAATGGTGACCACTGCAAGTATATAGTTACGATGTAGTTTTAAAAGATATCAATCCCGCAGGGAAGGACTAGCACTAAAGATCAACAAGAAAAATGGAATAAAGAAAATAAAATATTTTTGGATTTTAGTTGGGAGGATTAAAATGAAGAATGGATAGATATATATATGGAAGACTAAAGATTCTAAATATATAGATTTTTCCTACGAAATAATTATAGCAAAGAAAACATGTAAGTTAAACAAGGTTATTACGTTCATTAAACTAATTTAACATAATCGGTTCTAGACACTTAGATGTTCAATGATTCACCTCAGAGCAACACATGAAATGACTTTTCTAAATCTAGTGCAAATGAATTAAGATTATTAAATAAACTTGGAAAACAATATTTCTATGCTTAGTACGAGTCGCTCTCACATAGCCACATTTAGCAAGTTAGCATTCCAAAAATGTTGGATCACTAAGTAGTGTTAAAATCACAGATCCAGTGATTATACACAATCTCGTTAACCCTGAAACTACTCTTAAAGTTAACTCAAAGACATATAACTTGATTAATATAAAAGACTCAACACGTAATATGCATTAGGACACATAGACATATCATAAATTTCAAAATAGAAAGTATAAGTAGAAAGCAACGCAAAGTTGTAAGGTATGCAAGTGAATGCTAAAGTTGATCAAACCATATCCACTCTTTAATGGGAGTTGTCAATTCCCGCAATTTCTGTATCTGCTTTGAATTCGGTCTTGGCCTATACAGAAACTCCGCTAGGATGCTATTCTTTGTGAATATCAAACAAACAAATGTTGAAGAATGAAAACTTTTATTGATAAGTGATTTGCAAGTACACTTATGCAGCAATCGCTCGAATATTTAGACAAATCTGTTGATCGAAACAAGGATTCGAATCACTTAAATATTTTCTCGCTAACACTTATGAATGTAGCCAAAACTAAATAATTTCACTCTCTATCTACGCACACACTATATCTCTCACATTTTCTAATTCCAATGCCATGAAATTTGTGAGGTTTGGAGCCCTATTTATAGAGTTCAATGGGTTGCATCTATCCAAATGAAGAGTTGTGTCCATTGGTGAAAGATTGCATCACTTCATTGTGATTGGTTGAGAAGCTTTAATCTTATCCATAATGGATAAGCATCTATTCATGATCGGTTAACTTTTGATAAGTGTCTTTTAGTTGGTTGTTGATGGTGGTTAATCATTCTTTTCTGGAGGTTGGTAGTGAAGAAGATTTTACCAAAAAACTGTCCAAGTCACGATCGCGATGTACATGTCACGACCGTGAATCTTTGTTTGACAATTTTCTGCTTCTGATGTATATTAAGTAGCGACCGTCGAATTGTTGTCATGGCCGTGAATTGTGTTTTTCTTCAGAATTCTTCTTGTAATTTCACCGATGTTCTATAGCTTCGATCCTAAGCCAAATCTTTAAGTTCCACACATCTTTTTGCACCTTTTTCACTCTTTTTACATAGAATTCCACTTTAGATCATTGTACTCCCAAGATTTACTAGGTATCTGCATTTGCACTAAAAACAACTACATGCCACGTGAAATCTTTTATATGAAGTATAAAAATGACTTAAATTATAGTGTTTAGTGTGTAAAATTATATTGATAATAAGTGTAATTATACACTTATCATGGCGACGTTGCCGGGGAAGGCAAGTGCATTCTTGAGATCTAATTACCAGAGATACGGTGCATTTTCTAATTATATTTTTTTAATTTCTTTCCTAAACTGTATAATTTATCAATTCTAACCTAGATGTGAAAGAATATGAAATAATCATCTTGGAGGTGGTACATCACATTATTACATCTGAATTCTCGATAGTCAGAAGATTTTCTTCCATTTTTCCTATACGCATTCGTGACTTCCATTCGCACTCATGAATTCTTGACTATAACTTTCTGTTTCTCAAATTCTGTTAGTCACTATCATGACAGATTCTCACGATCACAACCTGTTCGATAACTACAGCAGTTGAGCAGTTATTCAACAGTTATTCCACTACCTTTTATAAATTGATGCATGACTGTTCATCATTTACTCACTTTTGCAATCTGAATTCTTCTTTTCCAACTTACAATCTGTTGTAAATCTTAATTTCCTTTATTCCTTTCAAACTTTTCTTTCTTAAAATTGTTATACCAAACAAATCAGGTCTAGTTCCACCGATAAGTCTTCAAAAATGGTATGAGGCTCCATTCCCGATCCATTCAAGAGAAGAGGGAGACCATTTCAAGATCATTCAAGATGCTAAGTTCAAAAGTTCCTATACTATCCATAAGAACTGTTTCATTCATCTTGGCATTTATGATAGAGTTATGTATTATCTAAGAATACTAAACTTTGTCATTTACTCGGACATAACTCTGGGGAACAACGTGAACAACTACATGGAAATGTTGGTCACAATGGCATGGAGGAACGATAGGCAGAACTGTTTAGTCTATCGACATCATGGGAAAGAATACAAATTGACAAGGAAGGCTCTGGATAAGTACTTGGGATTTCCGAGGGATTACTTTTACAAAATGCTTCCTGGTTGGGATCCACTACCAACTTGGAATCGCCTTACTAGAAAAGTTGAATACAAACAGGAATCTGCCTATAGACAGTGGATCCGAGATCCCTGTTTGCTCGATCTACACTTCTATCTAAGTAGTGCACTTTTTTATAGGACTAGTTCCAACACGATCATTCCTGAAGATTTGTTTATCTTAGAAGTAATTTAGAATGGCATACTTGTGGACATATCAGGGATTATGATGGAGACTCTTATGTCTGCCGCAAGTGATCCTGGTAGGATAACGTACGGGTGTCGGACAATGGTGAATCTTTTGGGTCATATTGGGAGAATGCTCTATGCCACAGAAATCTTTACTAGTGAAGACATGATTCCGAAGTTCACAACGGAAGTCTTTTTTTAGCATATTTTTTTGGTAAGGTGCATTGGAGAAGAAAGAATAACCTATGATTGGAGATCATGGGATGAAAGGGTGGAAGCAGATAGACAAAGAGAGAGGGAAATTGTGCAGGAGGAAGAGCGTAAAGTTTCCAACCTTCGCGGAAGGTTGAATGACCTTATGGAAGGCTAGATTTCAATCCATAGGAAAATAGATAACATTCATACTTTGATGATTGATAACGAGCGAGATCTAAGGGAATCTTACTACAAGATTGACCAAATGATAGAATCTTCCCTCTAAATAAATTTCATCTTTTCATTTAGATTTAGGAGTTTGTATAGTTTGATTTTATTTGTGTTTCATTATTTGTTTGTAATGGTGTGTTAAATATGAAAATAAATTTGAACAATAAGACGTTGATGTTCAATTGCTACCTTCACCATGATTACTCAAGGTATAAATAGTAAATATTTATCTTTTGTATTTAACAATGTTTGTTTGTGTTTTTATTTCTAAGTTTTTCTAGGTACAAGTCTAAAATTTGAAGAAATTAAAAGTTAAAGAAGATCGCGAGCGCGACATTTAACTCGCACTCGCGAATATTAGGAATCAAAACTTCCTATTTCTATCATGAGGAAGATCATGATATTACTAAAAACTCACTGGCTTTCTTTTTCATTTTTTAGTAAATGCGTTTCGCAATACTTTAGAAAAATATTCAATATAAATTGTACATCGGCTATGCAAAACTCCTCTAGTTTTAGGTTTAGGTTTAGACTTTTTCGGATGAATTTTGTTTAAAAATTTGAAAAAATCATACCTTTATAGTCACAGGTCGCGTTGGGATACTATACTCCCCTCCTTCTATAGGAAAAGTCTCAGTTAACACAGCCTCTGTGACCGCTTAAGGCAGCGGAACTCCAACTTACAACTAGACTTTGTCTTTGACACTCCA
>CATIWQ010049336.1:0-16468 GCA_949673415.1 Euphorbia schlechtendalii | reverse complement strand
GATAACAGACCTCACCTTTTGTCATGCGGTCATTTTCACTAATAAAATTTACCAACATACGTGTAAATAAAAATGAACTATTTTTATTTAAATTAACTACTTTAAAATCTTCGATGTTTTAATTAGGCCCCACGCTAAAATCAAATCGAACATACATGATACTATACTAACCATTGTGAATGCAAGTTAGATGTATGTCTAGGCTTTTATTTTTCCTTCGGGTATTGCACATATTTTACGAAAAATGTAATTAATAGGTTAGCGGGCGGTTGCATCCCCCGATTTTTAAAGCCTTGTAATTTTTATTTTCCGCATCTACTTTCCGCATTTACTTACTGTTTTGTGGATGGTTTATTTTTCTGCTTTGTGAATGATTTATTATTTCGCAATACGTGAACCATGCATCTAAACTCGAAAAATGACCTAAGTGCGAATATGCGCAATTAAAAGGAAACGGTTTTCTGTAGATGTAATATATTGTGATCACTTAAGAAATAAGCAACTTATCCAGAACCCGAATCTCTGTGTCTTGGTGAGCCGTCCCCCGGACGTTAAGCCTCATAGGACTCTAATTCCTGGAAAGAGCTAATCTAGGTGGCGACTCCACACTAAGAGACGGCAGATTCGGGTTCAAACCGATCTAAAACGTTTTCGCATTTTTCTCTTTCAACCTTTTTTCCCGGGTCCCCGACCCGGCGCTTTCTTCTTTTTTTTCAAACACCCTGGTGGACCGCGCCTATGAAATTGCGCACTCTCAACCCATCTCTCCGTGTCGCCCGCTCACACCCAGTATCTACCTCCCAAAGTAGTAGAACTATGGCAATAGTTTTTGGTTACTCACGCTAGCCAATTCTAGAACTTCTGCCTAAACAACTACCATATCCCTCCAGTAGCACATGATGATTAATGGCTTCCCGAAAACTTTGTAATGCCAAGATTAGAGAAGTATGAGGGAGAGGGAGATCCCCGATCACATTTAATCAACTACCAGACTATGATGAGAGCTATGAGGATCGGGAATAAGATGATGGCTAAGCTCTTTGTTGTTACACTAGGAGGGTTGGCCAATGAATGGTATAACAACTTGCCTTTGGAAATAGCTCATGATTGGAAGCACCACTTAGAGGCCCTAACAGAGCAGTATGGCTTCAATTTTGAAATAAAGACCACCATTCAACATCTTGAGGCTATTAAGCAGAGACCTAAGGAATTGTTCAAAGCCTACTACAACAGGTGGATGGCCAGCCAGGTGCTACTCAAGGATAAGCTTAGTCTATCTAAGATGATTGTAAAGCTATTGGTCGGGGCATTGCCAGTCTACCGATAGAGGCTCGGGATTGACACTTTCACTTCTTATAATGAGGTTTTTGAGAAAGATGAAAAGCTTGAGAAGATAAAATCCCTGGACACACCCATGGGGGGAACCAACCAATAAGCACCAATGCGAAAAGGTAACAATTGGGAAAGAAGACCCTCCATATGTGGAGGATGAGGATGCTAATAATGTAATATTTTAAACTCTTTTATGTTAACAAACTCTACCAATGAGGCTTTCGAATCTTCGAATGCGTCAAACTTTGCTTGCTTGCTTGATATCCTTTCGAATGACATCACACATTCTTGTGAACATGAGCATAATGTTTTTAGCATACATGATACATCATCACATGAAATTAATTTGGGTATAAATGAATCCCCTATAATAACATAGGTACTTAGACAACACATGATAGTGTTTGCATGGTCCTATGAAGACATGCCAAAGGTCGACAGAAAGATCATCAAACATAAAATCTCTGAAAATTAAGTTAGTCAAACGGAAGATGACACGATTGAGACAAAAGTGGGCCGAAAAAGTCAAGTTAACAAAGCAAATTGAAGCTAAGTTCCTCAAAGTAGTTAAACACCTAATACAATTGGCCAATATAACATCAACGCCCAAGACACAAAGAAGAAATCAAGCATTTCAATGTGTTAACAACTTCATCGCGCAACTCATCACCATTGGTGGGCCAATTATCCTACTATTGAAGGAGTACCAATAGACAACGCCTTTTGCATTTGATGGAATCAAGCTATGTCTGATATAGATTTTGAAGCCTTAACCTCAAAAAATAATTCATTCTCTATATGACTATCAAGGAATCATCAATAGGAAGAACAATTGAAAAGGGGAATATCGAGCATCATCACTCATCATCGTGTATACCTCAAGCAAATAGAGCGGCAGGAATGGCCAACAAAATAATTTAAAAATATCGAAGGAGTTGCTAAAGTCATGGATATAAATCAACCAAGACAGGCTCAAACGCTATCATGTCTAGGAGAAAGAAAAAAATCAAGTAAAAAGTAGTACAAAACAAAAGTAATTAGCTTGTCAATTAGCACTTTGCTAGTTGAGCAAAAATTAGGGCATCTTTTCAAAATAGAAAAAAATAGTCTGTTGAGTTGAAACCCCAAAAAAGGCGGCTCAGACAAAACTTAGGACAGAGAGAAAAGAAAACACATTGATTATAATACCTGAAAGGGCTAGTCAATGGTAAGAGTCAAATCATTTGAAACATTCATACCCCTATTAAGTTCATCAATGAATTGTCATTCTTGCTGAATCTTTATGCATATGTTTATCTTGATTGTTTGCATGCCAATGGTAGAATATCGCAAGTAAGCATCCCATCACATCATGGTTGAATAAAAATAAAAAATAATAATAAATAGAAAAGAAAAAAAGAAGAAAAGATAAGTTTGCTGGATTGAAAACCTGAAAGGGAGGTCCAGGCAAAAATTAAGACAAGGTTTGATAGACTAAAAACCCGTAAGGGCGGTCTATGAGAAAATTAGAACCAAAGAAATATCAAATTTATCATCTTCTCCTCGGAATGGTGCAAGGAATCGTCTATCTCCTCTAAGTATTAGGATGAATATCTTCGAATTTCCTTGTCGAGAGGATTATCACAACAAAAGCCCTCATTATCAACTTCAAAGTGAGCATCACCAATATGGTTCGGGATCAACATTAACATCATTAAAGCTATACCAAAGAAGGAAACGAGCTTCAAAAAGTCAATGACTCATCTAAATCCTCTTTAAACCAAATTCAAGCTTTGAACTCGACACTGATTCATCCATAAAATCGAACTTGGACTCAAACCCATGTCCATCATCACTCTGAGGAAGTCATATCTACAAAACTCGACCATTAAGAGTAAAGCAACCATGGAATGCCCAATGGATGGATACTAGGGGTAGTCATGCACCATCATAAGAGGGTATCAACTTGGATTTCTCTGAAAGGCTCCTCATGCAATGAAGCTTCTACTATCGACCATGGCCAGTGCTCCAAAGCTAACGAAGCTTGCAATAGATAAACATACATCATATAATACATGTTGTTCATGCATAAATTCATTCATACATGCATACGCATCATGTCACTCACAGGTGAAGGTGATGTTAAATGAGGCCATGCCATTCCGATGAGAAAAACACTCTACCTCCACATGAGGAACTACAAGTATCAAGAAGATGTCGGAGCAGCACATCGTCAAAATTTAGAAAGATAATGGCCCAACTCAAGCCATTTCAATTTTCGTCAAATTCAAGCCTACCTAGGCCTCTTTCAAGTAGCATTACAACAACACAAAAGCCTCCCAAAACAACAGAACGTCCATCAGGATAACCCAAAAATCTCAAACTCTAATTTCTACGTTTATCATGAGCTTGAAGAAAAATTTCTTAAAATCCTCATGTTTTAATTCTTGATTGAAGGGGCAAAAATTTTTGCTTTCAGCAATCTCAATCAAGGAATTAAAACATATGTCACAAGTATCTACTAATAAATTTCCTCATTCTTGCAGGTACCCACAATCAACTCACAAGGGGCATACAATGCAGATCACAACGGTCAACCATCCCACAACTGATTTCGACGAAGACTTGCCACAGTCAATGTATTTTCAAAGGCATGAACCACACGGCTCTCATCCTTTCCCTAGTAGTTCCGAAAGTAAAAATCAACCAGATATCAACTCACAAGTGGCTTTCACCACAGACTTTCTACAATTCGCATACCTTCCTAGACTTTCTACAGTCCACATCTCTTTTCAAACCTTTTCCAACTTTCTATAGTCAATGGACTTACTACAGTCAATGAACTTTCTACAGTTCAAACTTTTTTCAAACTTTCTACAATCCACACCTTTCCTAACTTTCTACAGTTAACGAACTTTCTACAGTTCAAACCTATTCTGACTTTCTACAGTTAGTGGACTTTCTACAGTCCATACCTTTCCTGACTTTCTATAGTCAAGAAATTTCTATGGTTCAAACCTTTTCCGAATTTCTAAAGTCAATGAACTTTCTACAGTTCGTATTTTTTTTACTTTTTACAATCAAATGAACTTTCTACAGCTTTTCACAATCGATGAACTTTCTACAGTTCATAACTTTTCCTGATTTTTTATAGTCGATAAACTTTCTACAGTTCAAAATTTCCCGACTTTCTATAGTCAATGAACTTTCTATAGTTCGAAATTTCTTGACTTTTTTATAGTCGATGAACTTTCTACAATTCAGAATTTTTCAAATTTTTATAGTCAATGAACTTTCTATAGTTCGAAATTTCCCAACCTTTTTACAATCGACGAAATTTCTATAATTCATATCTTTTCCTGACTTTTTACAATCGATGAACTTTCTACAGTTCAAAATCTCCTGATTTTTTACAATCAACAAACTTTCTACAGTTTGAAATTTCTTGACTTTTTACATTCAACGAAATTTCTACATTTCATATTTTCTTACTTTTTACAATCGATGAACTTTCTACAGTTTGAAATTTCCTGACTTTTTACAGTCGATGAACTTTCTACAGTTCAAAATTTCCAGACATTCTACGATCAATGAACTTTCTATGGGTTCGTAATCTTCTGACTTTTCGTAGTTAGTGAACTTTCCACAATACAGGTCTCCTCAGATCTTGTCCCAATCCGCATTTTCAATAGGCTTTCCACCGCCTATGGATGGGATCCTCAACAAGAAGGATGGAGACACATGGCCAACAATTCCGGTGGCATCAATGAGCTAAAGGATAACCTTCAAGGGGGCAATCATTGCCGAATGGGTAAATCACAAGCGGCACCGAGAAAATGATCCCTGAAAGCACCGCACAGAGATGAAAGCTTTCAATCGTCATCCCAAGGAGTGCCAACCGTGACCAGGTAGGTATTATCACTAAAATCCCGCGTGCTCTTTCAATCGTGGGACCATACTGATCTCATATTAGTACTGATCCCACGAGGGGCAACCTGTGGGCATGGGATTTTACTCCTGACTCACGAGTTTGATGATAAAGCTGTAATTTTCTTTCCTTGTTAGCTTCTTTACATTTTTCAAGGTCCCGAAATCATCCGGAAATCATCTGCCTTGTTTCTTTGGGCATCTTCTCCCTTAGAAAACTCATTTTAAAAAGTAAAGCCCAAGTCTGGCCATGTAATGTCGTTAACGACATCATAATGTTGTTAACGACATTGCAATATCATTAACGATATTGCTGATATCGTTAACGATATCGCAGCGGTAGTAGAACCAAAAATGCACTTTCTACAATTTTAGGCCAAAAGGACACTCCCCCCACATGCTCGGTCATGCTTCGAAAAAACTAGATTTACACCCCTTTCCTAGGATTTTGCATGCTCCCTTTCACATGGGATCATGTAAAAAAGTAGAAGTAAAAAAGAGGGAATGGCCTAACCTATCCTAAGTTGACTTTGGATTGAAGGGGGTTTCTTTAAAAAGAGAAGTTGAGTTTTAGTTGGAGGGGGGCTCACATTGAAGTAAAAACACATAAAAGAGTGAGCTCAAAGAGAGAAAGAAAGAAGAGCTTTTTGAATGTTCTTTGGTTTTTGAGTGTTCTAAAGGTTTTCAAGCATTTTGATCATCAAATAACCATCTTTCAATTGGTTTTAATTTGTATTTCTATAACTTCAGTGTGTAAGTTCATGGATAGGGCATGAACTTGGGTCATCTTGGGTCCTTTAGGCAAGCTTGAAGTTTAGTCCACTTGTTTCAGAAAATGAGAGCTTAAGCAACCTTGAGGTTTAGAGTTCTTTCAAGATATATTCCACTGAGTTCTAACTCAATAGAACTTGGTCTGAGTGTCTACGAATAGCGTGTTTGTTCATTCAAACGTTTTTCACCTTTAAATCCATTTTCGGTCACTTTTCAAATTTTTGGGTTTTTGGAAGTCTAAACTCGGAAGAAGAAGGATTTCTACTTCCTTTCTTCATCTTGTTAAGACTCACATTCAGAGAGTTCTTCCTCTCCTCAAACAAAACACATTTTATCCCTTTTTCTGGTGAAATCGCAAACCAAACCAAAGAAACAAGGACTTTCCAAGGATTTTCGTGGACCTAGCGAAGTGGATTCAAGGCAACGGGGTAAGTATCTGAGTTTCTAGAGTCGTGCTCTACTTGTTTGTATTATATGTATATGTTTGGTATGTGAGAAATGTAAAACGAAACCAAAATAGAAAATTGTTTGTAATCTACCTATGTAATGCTGTTAACGGTATTGCGATGTCGTTAATGGCATTGCAATACCGTTAACGGTATTGCAATGTCTTTAACGACATCACTGATGCCGTTAAGGACATCGTTTTCCAGGCAGAAGGTTTGTAAAATTTTCAGATTTCTACTTATGTTCAAGAGGGTCAGTGGAGACCATTCAGACCTGAAACCTGAGTATTTATGTAATATAATGCGTATATGTGGAAATTTTACAAACCCGAGATCGTTCCAAAGAGAATTTGGATGGTTGAAGTCAATTTCCCTTCGCCGGTGCATGATTTTATCGACTTTAAACGGTTTCCTCTTCGGAATGATTTTAAGAATGTCACAATTTATGTCTTTGGATCTAGATTTATTTGTCGTTATTGTTATCATGAAGTGTGTTAGGAAACCCCGATGAAGGGAACTGAAATTCCGACGAACATTCATATGTGGCATTTTCACTAATAAAATGGTTAAATAACTTATGTGTATAAAATGAATCCTTTTTCCTGAAAAGAAATTTCAAAGTCCTCGATGTTTTAAATTAGACCGCTCGGGTCTCGCAAGAATCAAAATGAACATACTCGCAAATACTTGTGATGTGTCGTATTTGTGCTAACCTTTATGGATGCATGTAGATTAAGTTAGATGTATGTTAAGATTTAATTTCTTTCGGGTATCGCTTTTCATTTCGAAATCAAATGTAAGATTTGTTAGATATCGTTGTATTTTAGGCAATTGTATCCCTTAGATCTCGATGTATTTAGGCGATTTGTAAAACCCCCAACCCAATGATGTAATTAAACCCCAATAGACTATGCGCGTTTAAATTTCCTACGTGTTTACTTTTCACAATTTACTTACCGTATTATGCATGTGCAATAAACTATAACATAAACCAAAAATATCTAGTTTAGTTCGAATATTATAAACGTGGTTTCTATCAAGTGTAGTTTAACTCAAAACACGATGAAATAGATAACTCATCCGGACGCGAATCTATGTTTTATGGTACGGATTAAGCAAACGGATCTAAGCTATACCAAATTTTCTCGGAAAAGCTGATCTGGGTGGTGACTCTGTAACATAGACTAGAGATTTAGGTATCGAGTGGCTCAAGCTTGAAAATCACTTTGTAAGCAACTCTCTTTCCAATACATTTTTTTTGAATCAATAACCGAATCCCATCTTTTTTAAAACCCCGCACCCATTCACACCAGCCTGGTGCCTCGCGGTGACTGCGCGGGTCGAACGTCGTCTGCTCACATGCGGTTTTGAATAAGATGGAGTTTTTCCACAAATGGATATCATGGCTATGAGGTTGCCGATTTAACTCTACCACGTCTATCTTAATTAATGGCAAGCCGAGTGATCCGATTTACATCCAAAGAGGAGTAAAGCAAGGAGATCCCCTTTTACCATTCATCAAATTCGTTCTTGTGGTAAAAAACCTGAAGCAACTTATTGATAAGAGTATTCGTGTAGGCTTACTCCCAGGTTTCAAATTGGATGATAATTCGCCAGATATTTCCTTGCTCCAATTTGTAGATGACACGATTTGTTTCCTTCCGATGGATATATCTCTCATCAATCCGTTCATCCGAATTCTCCATTGCTTTGAGATGATTTCGGGCTTCAAAATCAATTACCACAAAAGTTCTCTAACCGGCATCAATACGGAGGAATCTATGGTTCATACATGTGCCTCGAAATTAGGATGTAAAGTTGAGAAATTTCCAATCCGATGCCTTGGGATTCCTTTGGGATTTAAATGACTAAATGTCGGTAATTTGGATGAATTAATCGAAAAATTTCATAATCGGTTGGCTACATGGAAAGGGAAGTGTCTCTCTTATGCGGGCAGGGAAGTCTTGGTCAAATTGGTCCTCTCATCAATTTCGATTTTCATGCTCTCACTATTTAGGCTTCCGGTTGCGGTAGAAAATAAGTTGCTATCAACCATGCGAAATTTTTTATGGAGGGGAGATTCGGAGAGTCGAGATTTATGTAAGGTTAGTTGGACCACGATTAATTTGCCAAAACATCTAGAAGGATTAGCGATTCAAGATCTTAAGTTATCAAATTGTAGCCTCCTTCTAAAATGGTTTTGGCGCCTTCAAAACGGAGATGGGGATTCATTATGGTCGATTTTTTGTGCAAAGAGACACAAGATATCATCTTGGTGGGATTTGATAAACTACGACCAATCAAAACTTTCACCGGTTTGGAGGGATGTCATCAATAGCTGCTGCCTTAACATCAATTTTTGGAATTTCTTCACAAAACATGTAGTGGTTTGGTTGGGCAGCCGGCTTATGGGCAGTTTTTGGTGCGATAATTGGATATCGAAGGGAGCTTTGAAGGATTTATTCACCCGATTTTGGGAACTTAATGAATGCAAAAATGGAACGATTAATCAATGTTGCACAGGGCTGTTTGGCAGCAGTTAGCAGGGACGTCCTTTTTGGATCCGAAGGCTTAGATTGACGGAACTAGCTACTTGCTTAGAGCTGAAGAAATTGATTGTAACAACAGTCCCTTCCTTATTCCCGTTGTCAGTATCAGATGATCGACTTGAGGGGCTGGTTCATCTTTCTTTTCCGAGGAATGTCGATACTTTTTTATGGAACATTGGCCCGAACAAAAGGTTATCAGGTGCTTCTTTTTGTGCCAAGTATTACGAGGAGGACAATTGGCTAATCCCACGGGTACCTTTTCTATTAATTTGGAACACTTGTATACTACCACGAATTCAGTTCTTTGGTTGGCTTGTGCTTCACAGAAGAAATTCGACGAAAGAATTTTTTATTTCTCGAGGGTGTGCTTCCTTTACTGATGCAGGCTGCCCCATGTCATTAGGGTTAGAATCTCTTGAACACTTGCTTCTCTTTTGTAACGAAAGTTGGTCATTATGGCAAAGGGCTCCCAATTAGATTGGTTTCTCGACTCCTATTCTAGGATGTGTTTCTGACTTCTTGCTGCTATGGAGATCTTTCTTCAAGTCTGGTGTGGAAAGAGAATTTGCAACGGCTCTCAGGTTCTCAATTATCTGGAGCATTTGGAACAGAAGGAATAAACTTATTTTCGAAGGTGTTTTGGATCGTGAAGACTTGCTTGTTGCAAATGTCTATCGATGTTGGTTTTTCTTTAAAACTAGGAATAAGATGTTTTCTTTTTCATCTTCGGATCTATTAATTGATCCAACCATTTTATGTTCGTGACTTGTACGTGCACTTTGTAATTTTACGGGCGATTCACTTTGTAAAGTGCTCTTTTTAATAATAAAAAGAGGAATGGGTGATTTGTAGGCAAGCGAATGCATCAACCTAGTTAGGATGTTCGCCTCTAAATTTTCACCCATTCCAACCTTTTTCCGAATGAGGCTTTTCAAAAAAAAAAAACATCCTTAGTTATAACTTAATTAAAGTTTAAGTCAACACACTTTGTTAGTTTTTATTAAAAATCTACTTTGTACCTAATTAATTTTGCTATCGTAATCTGTTAGCATTTCAAACAACATTTCATCTTTGAGTCTCGCTTGTCGTTCATCAGCGCGTCTTTTACTTTCGGTGAGCATTTCTTTAACTTTTGCCAGGATTCCTTCTTCAAGCTTCTTATCTGCCATTTCTGCAAGAGATAAATAGAATTGAAGAGAGGAAATAGTACTTTCTCAATTGATAGCAAAATTAACGTGATTAGTAAATGGTAACTGCTCAGTACAAATACAATTTTCATCACTCTCTTTCATCCAGCTTAGCATAACAGAAAAAAAGGAATAATAAAAATATCAAAACAACAAATACGTTGAACGCAACATTTGGAGGAAATCAAATTCAAAAGTAATAACGGTGTCTAAAAGCAACTTCGTTTCTTCCACATGTCAAATTTTAATGGAAAATAGAAGAAGCATGGAATTAGTAACCCCAAAAAATAACCCTAAATTATATAAAAATTGCAGAAATTTGAAGTTGTCATATTAGGAGGCTGCTTTCAATTCACATGTGAGTGTTGCTAATATATAATCATACAAAACTATACTCAGAAATGTCACTTTTTGACAAAAGGAACTAAACATATTTATCTTTTTCTCCTCAGACTGCACCAATTTCACATTTTGTATGGATTTATGAAATCTGGCTTTGCCAATTGACTTTTCATTTTTACTGCAATCACTTTTTTTTCTGGAAATATTGTCCATCAGTATTAAATTTTAGTTTGGATCTTGAGGTATCTCCAGTCAATTAATTAAGTTAAAATTGTTTACATAAATTTCCTTGTTGAATTTTAATCTCTCATTTAATTTACAAACGTTAAGTTTAGAATTTAACAAGGCTTATCTAGTGAAAAAATGTGGAGAAAGAAAGAAAGAAGTGCTTGGAAGAAGAATATGGTATTCATGAGTTTACATCAGCTACCGTTTTCACGTTCATAACAACATACATAAATAAAAGTAATTAATTATGAAATATTAAATTCTTAAATAGACGTATAAGATTGAATTTTTCCTACTCAATTTCTTAATAATGCAATCTTCATCAACTATCTTTCTTGAAAAAAAATTATTTTGAAACTTATGATGCCTACTGCTTGAACCCCGGTCTGGGAACAGCTGATGACTCACACTTGAGGGAAAGAGTATGAGTCAAAGAACTGTTGGGCTGCGAGTATAGAATTTCATGTAAAAACTAATTAGATAAGTGAATAAAGTATAAGTGAAAATGTCTCATTAACTTTTAGATTTTAGGTTCGATATCACTTGGAATTTTATGTCCACTACCTTGTCGATTTTGATTTTAAATACTTAATCAAGTGCATCGACATTGAATTAGATTTGGAAGTGTTCGATTGCAATTATTAAGATAAGAGTAGTGACTGGAAAATTTTTTTAAAAAAGAAGAAAGTAGCACTAATAATATATGGACAACAAGGGAAGATTTGTGTTTGTAGGGTCTCTTTCAAAGGAATAAGTGGCCTACAAGATTGGTGTTCTTTTTAAGAGAAACAGAGTTTTGCAAATTTAAATGATTTGGACCACCCTTCTTTTTCGTTACATCACATTCCATAGGTTTTTATGTAATGGAAAAAACCATTTGTAATATAAATATATAATAATACATTTTAGACTTTCCAGAGTTGGGCAGGTTATTCAAATGTAGTTGGATGTTATATTAGTATCCATTGATATTACAAGTTCGAAGTTTGAATTGTTTTGTTACAAATAATAAATCGAGGACTTAATTATTAAAAATTATCAAAGTTTGAGGATCAATGGCACAATTCTCCCGTGCCCTTGAGAAGATTTACTTTTGACTCCCAAACAAATTTTGTTAAAAAATTTGTAATCAAACTATATCCTAAAAGATCCTTCTTCGTATTTTCTTTTTTTAACAAGTATGAAGTTGGAAAAAATCAGATATTTTTGAAATAATATCATATCTAGAAAGTTAAATTGCACTTTCATGGTAAATACTATTTTAACTTTTAGTGTTAGTGGATTTGATTACATTCTGTTGATATTATATCCAACAGATTTTCATCCATAGTTATTCTTGTTTGTTTTTTCATATAAAGTTATAGGTTTTATTTCACAAAATACGGTTAAATTACATTTTATTTGAAAATAATTATTGGGAATGTCCTTGTATATTTTTATATAACTTATTATGAATTGAAATTATTTTATTAAAATAGTAGGCATCTCTTTTAGTAGAAATGACATTGAAAATTTGTCATTTTAAAATTTTTAGTATATATGGAAGCATAATATTAGAAAAACAACAAGATAATCTTAACTAAAAAGTATCAGATAGTATTTGTATATAATTTATGTCATATAATATCATAATAAAATTTATTCATCTAATATGGGTTAATATATATAGTACATCAAAGTAATGAAAAAATTAAGTCAACAACATTATAAGAATAAGAGTAAACAAACACAGAAAAGTTACATTCAAACTACATTAATCCAATAATTTAATATATGAGTTTAGTAACATATATTCAAGATCCATGCCTTAAAGTAAACCAATCTATATTTAAGTTATTTATAATAATTGTTGACTAGAAAAAAGTTACTTATAAAATATTGAATAAATTCTATAATAATAAATATATTGCCCTACATTTTCATTTATTCTTATTAATTTCGGTAAAAATTTATCAATATTTTCTTTTTGAATGACAAGTGTTTATTTTAGGTTGGTTTAAATATTCAAAGATATCTTTTTTGTTTAATTTTCCTTCTCTAATTAGAATATGACAAGTGACATTCATTTGAAATATTGGTGTATTTATACTAAATTCGGGTTAAATGAAAGTGGTTAAAAAGAATGTGTTTATAACAATAGTGAAAGTCTAGCTAGCTAGAAATGAATTAGAAATAAAGGTTAATTGAGGATTAAGTAATATGAATATAAAAAATAGGTAGAAGGGCATTTAGGGAACGAAAAAAATGGTAGAAGAAGTATAAGAATAGGATTAAAGGCCACAGAAAAAGAGTGATAATAAAAAAACGTGGTAAGGCTTCCCACCTCTTAATGCCTGCAATTTCAGACTTGACTTGTAACCTTCTTTTTAAATTTCCCTTATCTCTTCTAACTAAGCTAATGAACTAGTCGCTCTCTAATTGCAGGGAAGGATGGTGATGATGGGGTTGGAGAGGTTAATGGGGAGCTTGAAATCGAAGCTAAAGGGGATGAAGCTCAAGAAACCTTACGATAAGATCGAAAAGAGTGAGAGTATGAGAATCGAGATTCGAAGCAAAAAAGCTCGAAAGCTCATTGAACAAACCTTGAAAATTGCCGATTCTCCCTCCTCCAAATCCTATGCTTTCTGATTGCTATATATGTTGTAAGTTTTTAGGCCATATATATGGATTAGGATTAATACTATCTATATATTTCGGCTTTATAAATCCCAATTTGTAGACTAATATAACTATTTAATCTTACTTGGTGCTTATTTAACTTTTGTTTTTTAGCATGTTTCTATATCCTTCATATACTCATTAATCTGTAGACTATATACAAGTATTCAATCTGTATCTTTGGCACTCGTAGCATTAATGATACAAATTAAAGTATCTTCCGATTGAACTACCGGAAATATTCAACTGCCGGTGAGATATTCCAGATCACTACGCATAGTTAACTGCTTGTTGTTTTGACTGAAAATTAATATCTTATGCTAAAACGTCTCATATTCATAGCTGCCAATATATATATATATATATATATATATATATATATATATATATATATATATATATAAATTACTGTTATATATTGATGCAATGGAAAGTCACCATCTTCTGTGTAAATACTTGCATGTTACTATGCAACACTATTCGCGGGACCTTATGTATCTTATTATTTATGGGTTATGTCATTGAGTTTTCCTATAAATTGGATTCAATTTTCCTTATTCATTATACCTCGGAAATAAGAAATAAAATCTCTTTCATATTCTCTTCTTCTCTTCTTATACCTATAATATTTTTGCAGTTATATTTTATTTCCAACAATTACAACATATTAGCACGGCAGGGGCGAAGGGAGGGGTGGGGGCGGCACGTGCCTCACCAACCACCAGAAAAGCATTAATTTTAGTGTAGGTTTGATTAACGGATGTAATTATTATAGTTCATTTACTGAACAAGACATGTTCCGTGTCCCACTAGCCAGGGTTATTTGATTGGAAAGCTAAGAAGGAGGGTTCAAATCCCTTAGTGGTGATGTTTATTATCCTTTTTAGAGTCCTTTTTTTCTTCACTTCTTTTTATCTTGTAATTTTTTTTTTTTTTTGTGATTCTCCTATTTTTTTTAACACTTTTCTTAATTTTTTACCTTCTTAGGATCCTTTTTTTCTTCACTTCCTTTTTATCTTGTAATTTTTGGTGATTCTCCTATATTTTTTAACACTTTTTTTTAATTTATTTTATAAAATTTTTATATATTAACTAAATTTACATTATCATCTTTTAGTGTTTTTTAAATTTCATAACTACTTATTTATTTGTTCTTTTCCTTTTCATTATTTTGGTAAAATTTAATACAATTCTTTAAGTATTGATTAATAAAATAATGTGAATCTTTAGTTCGTGTTCTTCCATTTTCAATGTTTTGTGAAAAGAAATTTTATTTCAGATATAGTATATTTAGCAACAACTTGACATAAAATATATTGTAACTAATGTAGAGATTGAGAGATCTGAGGTGTAGTGTAAAAATATAATATTACACTAGTCAATAATTCAAGTCACTATTGAACATTTTTCTCATAAATGATAATATTTATTGAAATATTTCTATAACAAAAAATTGTATCAAATATGTAAAACAAATGAAAAATATCCATTGAAGTTCTATAATTCTCCATCCGTCATTCATTATCGTTGTTTTTTCTTATTCGAGTGTGCCCCCCAACGAAACAATCCTGGCTCCGCCACTATAGCACAGCTTTCCATTTTAAGAAGAAAATATTATTCTTTTTAAAGCTAGATGCATTAAAAATCCCTAAACTTGACAATTTTGCTAGATTCCACCATGCATGAACTTTCAAAATGTTCACTTAGTTTCCTGACTTTGACAAAAATGCATCAGTTTATCCTTCAATGTCATATGTCTTATTATAGTTGGTTTGACTTTTCAAATATGTTATTTTCATGATTTTTCTCTCAAATCAAAAGTTGACATGTGACGATAAGAGGCCAAACTAATCATTTTTTCCAAGTTCAGGGGATTAAGTGGAACTTTGAAAGTTCGGGTGACATTTGGCAAAATTTGCCAAATTTAGAAGAATCTTGATAAGTTTGGTCTTCCTCTAACTCAAATAATAAGATAAGTTTATGGGTAGTTTAATTATTTTAAGATATTCTGTTACTTGTAATTTGTTGTCTCGTAATCACTAAGAAATTATTCGGGATCTTGCTTTCTCATGCTGCAATTTCGAAAAATTCTATTTTCAAACTTTTTCATGTTGTTATCTCGAAAAATTCGAGAAGTTAAAGCAAACAGACCTAATTAATTAATATTAACAATCAAAATCTTTTGTACAATACCAAAATATGTTTTTCTATGGAAAAGTTTGCGAATAGAGCTTTTCGCGATAGTAATTGTGAGAACAATATCAAACCGTACTCATTTATAAATATTTAAAACTATTGTTTAATGAAAAAAAGTTATTTGAAAAAGTTATCAAAGAGTTTTTTAATATCCTTTGTAGTAATTTATTTGTCAAAAGCCTTTGGTCATGTTCGACCCAACTGCTCAAAATATATTTTAACATTTTTTTACTGGTACTAGTTCATTGAAATTTTTTGTTGTTATTCTTATCGCGAAATAGTGGATTGATATAAAATAGTGTATTTTCTTTATCGGTAATTCTATATTGACACCAGCTTGTTTGACACCCATTTACACTTTACAATCTCCACTATTCATCTTTGGGTAGTTAGATCTCCACCATAAGATGAAAACAAGATGGATGGTGGAGATTGTATAGTGTCAACGGGTGTCAAATATCTAGTGTCAATATAAAATTATTGTTTCTTTATATTATAAGTATTTTATTTAGTTAAACAAATGATATCCACCAACATGACCGTTACTAATCTTCCTTGTTGTAACAACAAAGAGTCAAAAGTAGTTTCAAAGTTCTAATAGCACTTAAAAAGATAAAATAGATAGGCCAACATTGGTCAAGAAACAGGTAATCTAATACAAATAGAATTACATGAGCTAATCAGGTCAGAGTTCTATGTCGATTTATGTGAGTCAGATTATCGTACCCTTCACATTTAAGCTTTTTGTCCTTGTGTCGGCTTCTATCAATTAAGTCCAGGATTCGTGCCTCCTCTTTAGTTGCTTTCAAAAATTGGAGGTCAATTTTGACATGAACACCACATGTTCGACAAA
>CATIWQ010049313.1:0-13909 GCA_949673415.1 Euphorbia schlechtendalii | reverse complement strand
AGATGAAAATGGACGGGTTCCAACCATAGTTATATTGTTATAACTTGACCTGCGATAGTGGGGTTCATGATGAGTGCTATGGATGCTACCTACTAAGGAAAATAGGTTCGACAAAATTTCCCGAATTTGAATAGAAGGGGCTATTTGAATGTCGTGAAAATAGTAGGAATTATGTGTTTAATTAAAGACCTTATATTAAATGCATGTACATATACTAATGTCTAAGCACATTCTATCTTATATCTAGGTTGAAAAATGAATCCAAACATAAACCTTCGCCCGATACTTGACACCAAACTGACAGGGATCAATTTTGACTACTGGTTCAATGTTCTTAGAGAGGAACTTAAGAAAAGCCACATGGATTATATCCTGGATAATCCAAAACTAGTCAATCCTGATGTTGACGCTTCAATCCAAGAGAAAGAAGCATATCTTAGGCACAAGAGAGATGCTTTCGTTGTATCACTTGTGATGCTCGAGACCATGAGCTTGAAGCTTAAGAAACAGCATGAAGGTATGGATTTAAAATCCATGCTAATTCATCTTAGAGGACTTGATGCAGGTATGAGAGCTGAGTGGAATGAAATTTTGAAGTTCCTTTATAACTCTAGGAGAGATGATGGGATCCTAAACACTGAGCGATGTATTGGATACTTACAGTATTTGAGAAAATTGACTCAAATAGGAATTGAGACAGATTCCTAGCATGACATACAATCAATGATGGGAACCCTGTCTGATAAATATTCACCTTTTGTGAAAGATTATCTTATGAAAAAGAGGACCGACAAGATATTTGAGTCTATAAAGAAACGTAGAAGTTTTGAATAAGGTCTGGTGGCAAGAGGAACAAGTGCCTTGGTAAGTAAAGCTTGCATTAAAGGTAAAGGTTTAAAACCCATCGGTAGGAAAGTCAGAAATGTGTTTATTGAAAAGGGGAAACCCAAAGGATTATGTTTCCTATGCGGAAGGCCCAGACACTGGAAACGTGATTGCAAAGCTCTATTTTCTGAACAAGTGAAGAAGAAGCCAAATGAGGCATCTGCTTCAGGTATGTTCATGATAGAGAGTTTCTCTATAGTTTCCTATAAGTCTACTTGGGTATTAGGCAGTAGTTGTGGTACTCATAACTGTACTTCTGTGTAGGGATTGTGGAACAGTAGGAGGTTGCAAAGAGGGAAATGGACCTAAGAGTTGGAAATGAAACATGGATTTGTTTCAATAGCTGTAGGGACATATATCCTTCATTTTACTAGTGGCCTAGTTTTAGTTTTAAACAATTGCTATTATATTCCAACTGTCACTAAGAATATTATTTCTGTTACACTTCTAGCAAAGGAAGGATTTGAAATTTATTCTCTCATAATAAATGTCAAATTCAGCGTGACAATATTCTTTATGCTTATGGAATATTTTCGAATGGCATATATGTTCTAGATACTAAACTAAAATTCTAAATATGAACATTGTTAAGAAATCAAATTTAGATAATGAGAAATACTCATACTTATGGCATTGTCGTCTGGCCACATAAATGAGACTCGCTTAACTACGTTACACAAATATTGAGACTTAGGCCCAATGGAATGGGCTTCCTATGGTGTCTGCGAACCTTGTTTAAAAGGGAAGATGACTAAGAAACCTTTCAAAAGGAAAGGGCCATCATACCACTAGTACTTTGGAAATAATACATTTCAATGTATGTGGTCCAATGAGTGTTAAGACACTTGAGGTTTTCATCTACTTCATAACCTTTATTGACGATTACTTGTGATATGGTTATTTGTACCTTTTGAGGTACAAGTCTAAAAGTT
Organism: Euphorbia schlechtendalii; assembly: GCA_949673415.1. NCBI lineage: Eukaryota > Viridiplantae > Streptophyta > Magnoliopsida > Malpighiales > Euphorbiaceae > Euphorbia > Euphorbia schlechtendalii. The sequence continues at coordinate 12,092 of CATIWQ010049313.1, read as the reverse complement.
TTTATGCTTTTAAAGAATAAAAAACTGAAGTAGAGAAAAAGCTTGGGTAAAGTATCAAGACCCTTCGATCTGATAGAGGCGGTGAATACTTAAACCAGGAGTTTCATAATTACCTAAGGGATAATGGAATTTTATCCCAATGGACACCTCCTCATACAACCCAACACAATGGAATGTCTGAAAGAAGAAATCAAACCCTACTCCATATGGCTCGATCCATGATGAGCCAAGCAAAACTCAGTAGATGCTTTTGGGGTTATGCACTTGAGAGCGTAGTTTATATATTAAACAGAGTGCCCTCTAAATCAGTTGATTAAACTCCATACGAGTTATGGTATGGAAAGAAACCCACTCTTTCTCACCTAAGAGTTTAGGGATGTCCTGCATATGTTAAAAGGACAAGTTTAGATGAACTGGGTGCTAAGTCTAATAGATGTTTATTTGTAGGTTACCCTAAGGAGACTATAGGGTATACCTTTTATAATCCCAAGGAAAAGAAAGTCCTTATTTCCAGAAATGCTTAATTCCTTGAGAATGAGCATATACTTGCGAAAGCTAGTGGGAGAATTCTTGAGTTAGGCACTCAAGTACATCAAACAGACAATCAACTGATTATACCTACGCTTGTTACACTATCTTAGTGCAAGCATGGAATAGCCTATTATTACATAGATATTGTGTAAGTAAGGTCTAGCTCCAATCGCTCCTAAGTGATACGGGTTTGTCATCACTGATGATACACATCTCATCCTTATGGAAGATGATGAGCACAAGACTTACGAGGAAGCAATGAAAGGCTCAAAATCTGATAAATGGCTTTCAGCCATGATATTAGAGATGGAATCCATATACGAAAATCAAGTTTAGAACTTGGTTGATGCTCTAAGTAGAATTAAGCCCATAGTATGTAAGTGGGTTTTCAAGAAGAAAATCGAACATAGTTACCTATAAAGCAAGGCTAGTTGCAAAAGGGTACAGTAAAAAAGAAGCCATTGACTATGATGAAACCTTTTCACCAGTGGCCATCCTGAAGTGTATCAAGATGCTCCTTGCCATCGCCACTCATTATGATTATAAGATTAGGCAGATGGTTGTGAAGACAACATTCCTTAGCGGGATCTAGATAGGGATGTATTTATGACACAACCTAAGGGTTTCACATTCAAGGATGGCTTTAAGGTATACAAGTTGCAAAAGTCCATTTATCGACTTAAGCAAGCATCAAGGATGTGAAATATTAGGTCTGATGAGACAATCCGAGAAATCGGTTTTGTATCTAATGCTAATGAGCCCTGTGTATATAAAAAGGCTAGTAGGAGTGCAATCATTTTCCTATATTATATGTCGATGACATATTGTTAATAGGAAACGATATTCCTTTTCTTCAACAGTTAAGACATGATTGTCAAAGAAGTTCTCCATGAAAGACCTTGGAGAAGCAACTTTTATAGTTTGTATTAAAATTTATCGAGATAGATCCAAAAGGCTGCTAGGTCTTTCACAAAGTAAATAAATAGACAAGTTTTTGGCTAGATTTAACCTTGAGCAGTCAAGAAAGGGTTATCTCCTAATGTCTCATGGGATTAACCTTTCTAAATCTGAGTGTCTGAGAACATAATAAGAGAGACTAATCATGAATGGAATACCCTATGCCTCAACGATAGGGTCCATCATGTATGATATGGTATGCACTCGACTTGACATCTCACATGCATTGAGAGTCACAAGCATATTTCAATCTGACCCAGGTGAGAAGCAATGGATGGTTGTTAAAACTATCTTCAAGTACTTAAGTAGGACTAAGGATACATTTTTAGTATATGGAGAAGGTGATCTCACTTTAACAGGATGCACCGATGCAAGTTTTTAGTCTGACAGGGATGATTATAAGTTACAATTAAGTTATGTGTTTGTGTTTAATAGAGGGGAAGTTGTTTAGAAGAGTTTCAAACAGGATATGACTGTTGATTCAACCATAAAATCTGAGTACATAGCTACTTCAGAAACGGCTAATGAAGCTATCTTGATTAAGGGATTTATTGGTGAGCTTAGTGTCGTGTTCAACATTGTAAATCTGATAGCGGTCTATTGTGATAATAATGGGGTTATTGCTCAGGCAAAGGAGCCACGGTCTCGCTAGAAAAATGGACATGTACTTAGTAAATAACATCTCATTCGAGAGATAGTAGCTAGAAAAGATATAAATTTAGAATACGTCCCAACGAATCAAAATCTAACATATGAGCTAACTAAACCATTGACTCAATTTAAGCATGACCAGCATGTTATTGAGTATGGTATGAAGCACATGTCCAATTAGCTCTAGTGCAAGTTGGAGATTGTTAGACATGATGTATGCCCTAGAGGCAATTATGGCTATATGTCTATATTAGCTATAATGTACAAATAGTTTTGAATTATTAATAATAATCAAAGGCATCTTTGTTAACTATCAGTGCTTTCTATTTATTGTATCTCACTGGTATCATATATATTTGACAATGTATATGCACATTGATGAAACCAAATCCAATACTAATTCATAATGTAAAAGTGCAAGGATATAGTGGGAGCTATGTGGAGTGAGAACTGCACATACGTGTTACTATAAATAGTTTGAATATCCCTAGTCATAGTTTCATTGAGAATAGATATCAATGGAGTGGATAGGCTAGCATGTGTACGCTTACTCCTTGGATTAGTTCCAAATAGCCAATCTCACGAGCTGAAGGTGGTACCTTGAGTTAACACATGTATGTAATCGGGTAATACATTGGAGACTGCCAAAAGACAAAAACTCGGAAATAACAATATCCATGTGTTGGTGTCATGTCTTATTGCACTAGCAGTATGAGTATCCTCAGACCTGAGATACCAATTACCTTATGTAGGAGTTGTTATACTTTGGGTCATACTTACTAATGCCCTGGCGATCAGGATGATATGAGTGATTATGGGTATAACGATGATCACATGTTGGTAAGTTGTGTAGTTAAGATGGGATCCATCGTTCCTGATATAGTAATATAATGGAGATGTACCTTAAGGCCCCTTATTGAAGTGACTCATAAACCTCTAATCAGAGTATACGATTGATGGAATGGATTTTCTAATCGATCAAGATACAAAATAGTTGAGTGTTGTTCTTCATGAACAAGTCTAATTCCAGGATAGCTATGGCTATTACATGAGCTGGAACTTAATCCGAATTCAATAAATTGGATGGTATTTAACCTGATGGAAGGAGTGTATTGTACTAGTTACTACTGTAAAATCGGATCAAGTCACAATCATGTGACGTTTCAAGCATCGGGGGTCAAACACCTTTGCTAGGAATCACATTTGATCGTCTAGAGCTACCAGGTTCCATAACGGTCTGGAACACTAAGTCTAAAGGTTCTCGGATGGGAAGCCAAGTTTAGGTTAACCTCTAGCGGCTCTATAGTTTGGGATCCTATGAGGTCACAGACTTTGGCACTTTGTCGAACCATGTAAAGAACCTGTGGACTAGGTTTGTATCGAAAATACAAGTCATGAAATCAGTGAGAAGAATTATTAATTACTTTAACCAAATTAATAATTAAAAAGAATTATGAGAAAATAGGGAAAAGGTTGCACGAAGCGAGCAAGGGATTTTTCCCGCTTTGAGTGGGCCCTAAACTGAACACGAGTTGTTTTAAGTGGGTCATGTGCGGCTGCCCTACGAGATAACGAGCCTGTGGGCTACCCGCGAGCTCTAGAGGGCTTTAGGCTACGAGCGCAGCTGCAAGGAAACGCTTATGTGCAGCATGGGCTAGGCACAAGCCCGCAAGCCGCAGCTTGCGGTACAATGTAGAGTATTAGGGGGAGTTTATCACTCCCCCTTTTTCCCTATAAATAGGCTTCTAAGTCTCTCATTATTCACACACACCAAAAATCTTTGTACTTGTTTTCTCTCTGATTTCTGCTCTCCTCTTCTTTTTATTATGCGAGATCCTCCACGAGTTTCTCTAAATAAATTGAAGAGTTCTTTTAGAAGGTCTAAGTTTAAGAGAGCTTTCGATTTTGTTTTTCGGGTTGATTTATGAGTGGTCTAGCAACTGCTGTCAATCGATGGTTTCTACCTCTCTAACTTTTTGGTTGGTGAAGATCTGTGTGGATCAAGCCATAGAGGCTCTCCTAGTTTGGAAGCTTGTGCTCTAAGAATTGCTCAAAGGGAACGCCGTTACCAAAAGAGAGATTAAGCATGCATCAACTAGTAATGCTTTAATCTTTAGATGCTACGTTTCTTTTATATGTTTTATAAACCTAAAAGCATCTATGGAATATTTTAACTTAGATTATTTCAATCATAGCATGCTTAGGAGATCCTTAAGTTAATTTTAAGATTTTGAATTTTCACCTTGGAACCTATGCATGTTCAATTACTTTCTTGATTAACAAATTGCAAACACCTGCCTAATTTATTAATTACATTTCCCAAAAATGATTAAACTGCAATACCCAAAGGAAAATAAAATCTAGGCATATATCTAACCTGCATCCACAAAGGTTAGCACAGGGTATATAACACAACATGAATATTTACACGTATGCTCGAATAAATTTTGGCAAGGCCCGTGTGACCTAATTAAAAACATCGATCATTAAAAAACTTCTTGCTTAGAAATAAAACAATTCATTTTATTTATAAATATGTTGGTCATTTTTATTAGTGAAAATGACCGCATGGCAAGAAGTGAGGTCTGTTATCCAGGAATAATTTAAATTCCCTTCGTTGGGATATTTCTAACATGTATTTTCATAAATTAAAAGAAATAGAAAATAAGGAGAAGAAATATTATATTGATATTTACAATAAAAGAGACCAAAAAATAATCCTAGGTTAACATGTAGAATAACATAGGAATCACGAGACGAAGCAGCTTAGGAACTCAAAGGCTTACCCTTTCGGCATGAATCCACTTCGTCGTATCCGTATGATTCCCAGGAACGTTCCTCTTTCGTTTTTAATTGTGGTTTGGTGTGGAAAATAAATGTTTATTTATCGAAAAGATAATCAGACTCAGGTTCTAAATTTATTTTAGACCTGAGAATATCTAAGGATTAATATGAAAAGAAAAGATGGAAGAAAAAGAGGTTTATGTTAGGAATCCAAACGTGTTTTGGATCCGCGTGTAAGAAAATATTTGTTGTGTTGTTCTTCTTGGGAAAATCCGACTTTTTTTTTAAAATTTCGGGGTCCCTAATACTGAAAATTCCACAAATATTTATAGGAGAAAAACACGAAAATCCTAAATGGAAAGAAATTCTGGCGAGGCTCGCCAGAAAGTCTAGCGAGGCCGGTCCCTGATTCTGGTATTTTTGCGATTTTTTGTATTTTTCATTTTTTTAATGTTTTATTATATTTTTAATATTTTTGAAAATTTAATAAATTAATTTTTACCAAAATCTAATTTTTAAAGTCTTAAAAATATAATTTAAATTGGTGACGAGGAACATTCGGAGTCTCTAGATAATCGAAAATTGTGTGATTCGATGACAAAAATCCTGAAAAGCCATCATCATTGAACGTGCGAGTTGGTACAAAATCCCGTGCTCACAGCAACGTTAAACACGTGTAATCTCCTTGCTGAAATAAGGCTTGATCTTCAACACTCATCCAAAAATTGTGATTTCTTTATTATTCTTCTTCTTCATTACAGCGGCTTCGTAATACCAATGAGCTACCTCAAATATTGAATTGTTCTTTTGGCAATGGTTTGGTGAATATGTCAGTACACTGTTCCTCTAAAGGAACATACTCCAGCTTGACATCTCCCCTTAGCACATGATCTCTAATGAAGTTATGTCTGATGTTGACATTCTTCATACTACCATGTTGAATTGGTTTCTTGGATAGGTTAATTGCACTCTTGTTATCACACGTAAATTCGAAACACTTTTACTTCATACCATAATCTTCAAGTTGCTACTTAATCCATAATAGTTGTGCTACTCAACTTCCTGCGGCTTTGTACTCAGCTTCAGTTATACTCAGCACAATAGAAGTTTACTTCTTTCTATAACATGAGACTAAACATTCTTTAAGGAAATGTCATCTTCCTGTGGTGCTTTTCCTATCAAGCTTGTCTCTTCCATAATCAGCATCTGTGAATCCTTTTAGAGTGAATCCAAGATGTTGGGAGACCACATACTTGCATCAATATTACTTGCATGTACCTAAGAATTATCTTTATAGTTCTTGAATGAGATTCTCTAGGATCAACTTGTTAACGAGCATAGTAGCACACATCATACTATATGTCTAGCCTACTAGTAGTAAGACAAAGAAGAGAACTAATGATTCCTCTATAGAACTTACTGTGTACAGGTTTTCCAGCTTCATCTTTACTTAAGATAGTATTTGTTACCATGGGAGTGGAGATTGGCTTCGAATGCTCCATGTAAACTTCTTCAGGACTTCTTTAGCATACTTCACTTGATTAATAAAGATTCCATCTTCAATATTCTTAATTTGAAGACCAAGGAAAAAGTTGAGCCTCAATCATCGATATTTCAAACTCGCTTTTCATCTGCTTACTAAATTCCTTGCACAGCTTCTCATTAGGTTCTCCAAATATGATATCATCAACATATATTTAGACCAGCAACACATCTTCTTTTCTTCATCTGATAAATAGAGTTGTATCTGCCTTCCCTCTTTCAAAGCTTTTGTTAATTAAGAAATTAGTCAGCCTCTCATACAAAGCTCTTAGAGCCTGCTTCAATCTATAGAAAGCTTTCTTGAATTTGAAGACATGCTCAAGATTATTTAGATCTTGAAAGCTAAGAGGGTGGTGAACATACACTTATTCTTGAATGAATCCATTCAGGAATTTTCTTTTAACATCTATTTGAAACAATTTGAAGTTCATATGAGATGCAAAAGCACACAGGATTCGAATTTCTTCAAGCTAGGCTAAAGGAACATAAGTTTCATCGTAATCAATGTCTTCTTGCTGATTGTAGCCTTGTGCAACAAACGTAGCTTTGTTCTGACAATAGAGCCATCTTCATCTAGCTTGTTCTTGAAAACCCATTTGGTTCCGAAAATTACTTTCCCTTTAGGCTTAGGAACTAGATCCCAAACATCATTGTGCTTGAATTGATCCAGCTTCTCTTGCATTGAGATCATCCAATAATCATCTCCTTCTGCATCTTCAAACTTCTTGGGTTCAATCAATGAGATGAAAGCTGGATGACTCATCATCTTGCTGAGTTGACTTTGCATTATCACCGGATTATGAACATCATAAAAAATGTTGTCTAATAGATGGTTGCAATGAGTTCTAATCTCCCTTGGTAGACTCAAATCAACTGTTGGAGGATCGATAATGGGTTACTGAGGTGGAGGTTGATCTTCCCTATAGTTGAAAGTGATAGAAAGATCCTCATCATCTTTGACTTCCTCATCTTCACGTTCTTGTGTTGGGTTGGACAGCATAGAGAGTGGCATACTGAGTGGATTTGCTTGCTAAGATACTCCTTCATCTTCATTAGATGGACATCTATCTACATTGTTAGTTTTATCAAAATCTACATGCATAGACTCCTCTATTAGGTCGGTTCTTTTGACATATATTCTACATGCCCTACTGTTAGTTGAGTATCCCAAAAAGATACCTTCATCAGACTTAGGATCAAACTTACCTAGCTACTCTTTGGTGTTAAGAACAAAACACTTACAACCAAATGATCAGAGATGACCAATCTTAGGCTTACGCCCTAGCCAAAGTGCATAGGGTGTTTTCTCCAAATTTGGGCGAATTAAAACCCGATTTAAGATATAATAAGCTATGTTAACAACTTCTCCTCAAAAATACTTTGATAGGTTGTTATCACTCAGCAATGATCGATCCATTTCAACTATGTTTCTATTCTTCCTTTCTACAACCCCCTTTTGTTGAAGCACATAGGGAGAAGAGATGTTGTGGTCAATACTATGCACTGAATAGAATTCTTCGAAATGAAAGTTCTCAAATTCACATCCATGATCACTTCGAATTCTACTGATTTTAGTTCCTATTTCATTCATTATCCTATTACTGAGATTGATAAAAGATTTATATGTCTCGTCTTTGTTACTCAACAAGACTACCCAAGTGAATCTTATGAAGTCATCCACAAACACAAATGAGAATCTCTTACCACCCATACTCATAGGCTGAATTGGGCTGAAATAACAGTCGCTCAGTTACTACTTGATTATTTGACCTAAATGATTTCCTAGTTTGAAAGCTAAGCTTAGTTTATCATTTTCAAAGCTGATATTGGGTAACCCCACAACTAATTGCATTTTGGCCAGTTTGGAAAGAATGTTCATATTTATATGACCAAAACTTCTGTGCCAAAGCCACAAATTATCCTTCTTAGAAACAAGACACACATTAGTGGAGCCAGGGGATAAATTAATCACATACACATTGTTAATTCTAGGAGCAAAGAGAATCAGTCTTACAGTCAATAACTGAGCAACCAATTGAATAGAATGTAACCTTCTTGCCTTTGTGGCAAAGCAAGGCTACATTAAGCAAGTTGAACTTGAGTCCTTTGACTAGAGACACCTCTTTGATTGAAGGAGAGACACTAAAAGTGCCACAACCTACAATCTTGCCTTTTTGGTTATCTCCAAAACTAATACTTCCATTTCTTTTACGCTCCAATTAGATGAACTGACTTTCATCTCCTGTCATATTCTTTGAGCAACTCCTATCCACATATAATATTCTAGACTCATCAGTGGATCTAAGGCTCACCTACAAAACAATTACATTTTCTTAGGTACCCATGCTTTCGAGTTGGGCCCTCCTTTATTAATAGTGAATAGGTTATACTAATCACACTCGTCTTAATAACCATTTTTATGCCTACAGAACATTGTAGCATGTCCAGATTTCCCACAAAAACTGCATGTCGTTTTGCTTGAAGTTGGCTTGCTTTCTTCATTTTAGAGGAATTTCAAAGTCTGATTGTTGTCTAGAGGAGGAACCCGTTCCTTCTTTAAAGCTATGATTTTAGTAATCAACTCATCTAATTACTTAGTGAGATTGCTGACATGACAATCTTGATACTTAGCTTTTTCTTTAAGAAAGTGGATATCAAGAGATAACGAAGCGATAGTGTCTTCCTGATCTTCACTTCTCCTCACTAGCTCCTTAATGTTTATCATCGACTTGTTAGTCAATTTCATAACATCAAAGAGAGCCTGGGTGAACTCTTCAATTGACAAAGAAATTTAAGGATGTACCTTATTTTGAGGAGCCTTGGCTTTGTTACGCGCAACATCAAAGTCAGCAGCGGCTTGATCTCTACCTGAGGTAGATGTTGAGCCTTCACCCCTTTCATTCTTGATATCCATAAGATAGAGGTTGGTAGAATCAGTTACTTCATCATCAAATAACGAGGATTCTTCTAAATCACTCTTGGTGGTAGCAAGTGCCTCATTCTTCTTAGCGAACCTCTTCTTGAATCTATCCTTCTTGGTTTTTGGACAGCTTGATTTGATATGGCCTTTTCCTCCACATCCAAAGCATTTGATATCTTTATTGTGTTCCTTCTTGAGTCCTTCCTCAGCTCCATTCCGGTGCTGAGTTGACTTGATTTTAGCGGGAAACTTCTTCTTAACGAACTTCCCATCCTTCTTCATGAAGCGCTTGAAATTCCTAGTAAGAAAGGCCATTTGATCATCAAAATTGTAGCTAGGGGATTCATCAAATGAATCAGCTTTCAGAACAATGGCTTTTCCCTTTCTTTCCTTACCTTGACTCTTTTTGGAGTCATCAAATTTCCTCATAGACATCTCATGAGTCAACAGGGTGCCTATTAGCTCATTATAGTTATAGGTCTTAAGATCATGAGCCTCCTCAATTGCACTCTTCTTGGAATCCACTCAAAGGTTAGTGTGTGGAGAAGCTTATTCACCAGCTCTTCCTCGGTGAACTCCTTCCCTAATCTCTTCAGTTCATTAACAATGTTAATGAACCTGGTATTCATGCTTTGAATACCCTCGCTGGCGCCCATTGAGAACATCTCATTCTCCCCTCAACATGAGATTGATCTTTGATGCTTTGAACTTGTTTGTCCCCTCATAGGTAATCTCCAGCTTCCTCAAGATTTCCTATGTTATCTCGCTACCTGAGAATTGTTGAATTCAGTAAGATCTAACCACAATGTAAGTAATTAATGTGGCCTTCTCTTTGAGAAGCTTGAGATCAGCATCATCGTAATACTCCAGATCTACTGGAAGATGAACCTCGATCCTAATAGTGGGAACTCTGGGGCCAAGCTCGATTGCGAGCCATGTTTGCGTGCTTTGACATTAGATAAAAATTTCATGCGGTTTTTTCAAAACGTGTAGTGATTACCGTCAAACGAAGGTGGTCTATTAAAAGACATTCCCTCCTTCAAGAGCACTATTTGTCTCGAACCGGAGCTGTAGTTGTTGTAAGCCATTTATGGATCTTTACTCAAAGATGATTAGTCAATAAGTTGGGCACTCACTCTCATACCACTTGTTGGTCCTTAGACATCTTATAAATAACAGTAGGAGGGGGGGTAAATGTGTTTCTTGCTTATTTTTAAGATTTATAATAAATATTTGAATCAAGTTAAGTTTTTAGATGAATGCTGAGTTATGCTTTGCTGATCGGGTTTAATAACTTATAAAAAGCATAGCTTTGCTGGATAGTTTATCTTCAATGCTTTCTAAGTACTCTACTCAGCACAGATTAGTTTTTCAAGCAAAAACACTTTAAGACAGAATGAATGATGGATGAATGCAATAAAAGCTTAATGAAAAAGTAAGAACTTCAACACCTGATTTATCTTGGTTCAGCCCCAAGCCTACCTCCAGACCCCGGATACCTTCTCCGAGCTTTAATCCACTAGTGATCTTTCCTCACCTAGGTGGAGCAGCGTTTACAATGGGTAGATAGTTTTACAGAAAGTACCTTTCTTTCTAACTACCACTCAACTCAGTTTGGGTCCCTTCCCAAACTGACACTCAAGTTGTGAATAAAGGATAGCTAACTGAATTCAACTATAAATCATTGAATCCTTACAATGTTAAATCTAAGAGTGTTTCTCTCTATTACATATAGATTAGGAAAATAGATGTTTGCTGATTACTTGAATTTGAAATTTTTTGAAGCTGGGAGTATTTGTGCAGAGTTTCATCTCTTAAAGAAATTCGAGGTGATTCACCAAGTTTGAATGTCTGCTTCAGCCTTCTATTTATACTTGAAGATATGCAAACTAGCCGTTGCAAACTTTTCATCCTTGCAGTTCTTCAATTTCTCTTCACTTCATATCTTTCGAATCTTCCCATTGGAGACAGATTCCAGGATGTTTAGAAATGGAAATTTTAAATGTTGAGGCATGATAAAATTCCATTAAAAAATATCGTTTGTCTTCAAGTGAATTGATATGTTAGAGAGGTGTATGAAATGCAACGTGAAATCTTGAGATTGGTTGACATTGTTGACGCTTGCAGAGTCGCACGGAGACACTAAGAAATGGAGCATGACAGAGAATACCTTTTGCCTTAGACTTTAGTGAGAAATCTCCAATAATCCGTACTGACACCTTTTATCTTGTGAGGACCACTGGAATCTTCTTTAATTTCAACGCTTTTTATCCTGAAAAGCATCTAAAGAATATTCCATTTCTCATAGAAAACATTAGAAGCACAAGTATCATTTATTTCTCCAAGTGTCAAATAATTAGCCTTTAATTAATAAAAGCTAACTCAGCACAGCTGAGTTGATATCTTTCTAAACTATGTAGTAGTCAGTATAGACTCAGCTTTTTCTACTCTAAGCCATAACTTAAATAATTACTCAACAAACCGAGTTGGTTTTCCTTAAACAAACTGAAGTCACCTTCATTAATTAAGAGTATACTTAGTACTCAATTAATTTCAATATCCTAGCTAGTTTTCTATTTCCAAAACATTTAAGTACTGTGAAGAACTATTAACTTGGGTTCAACATTAAGAGATCATAAATAGAATAAGAGAAAGGTGCTAGTTGGAGAAAGGAGAAAACTTGAAATGGCTTTGAAGTTCGTCGGAG
>CATIWQ010049291.1:0-11565 GCA_949673415.1 Euphorbia schlechtendalii | reverse complement strand
CTTACCTATTGCAATGGTTGTCAAGGAAACTGTTGCATTAGGTTCACTCTAATGCAACGGTTATATGTTTGACTCGTTGCATTAGAAGGACTAATGCAACGGTAAAAAATTACTCAGCCATTGCATTAGCCTAATAATATCATTGCAATACACCTATTGCAACGGAGCATTAAAAATGTATGGAACCGTTGCAACAGGCATAAATAACCATTGCGTTAGACCTAAAGCAACGTTAATATCTGCAACGGCTGGGTTTTACCTAATGCAATGGTAAAATAGCCAATTGTAACGGTTACAGCATCTAATGCAGCACCAAACTGGTGTTGCAATTGCGCACTTATGTAGTAGTGTGGCGATAGGCGGAAAAATCAAAAAAACTTTTGAATCATCTCACTGGAGTTCTAACACCTCTAACAAAATCTGAAGAAAGTTTCGAAAAATGGGAGCAAGAGGATTTAATTGTTTTTTCATGGCTCATTCAAAATATTGAGCCACAATTAGCTAGTAACCTGATAGAATACCCAATAGCAAAAGCACTATAGAATGCTCTAGCCACGACTTACAGCAGTGGGAAAGATAAATTGCAAACTTTCGATTTACATTCGAAAGCAAATGGAATGAGGCAGAATGACTTACCACTAAAAGATTTTTGGATAATCATGCAAGGAGTTTGGGGAGAGATTGATCGAAGAGAACCGAATCCGATGACATCCGAGAGAGACATTGCCACATACAATCAAATTCGATAAGAGCAGAAATTATTTCAGTTCCTTAATGCTATAAACCCAGAATTCACTCAAATAAAAAGAGAGATTTTAAGGCATGAACCTTTACCCTCGTCGGAAGTCGCTTACTCAGCCGTAAGAAAAGAGGTAACCAGGCTAAATATCTTGGGTTTTGTTCAAGCAAACCCATCGCAAGACATCAGGAGCGGACTGATATCAAAGGGCGAAGATGCAATTGGGATGGTGGTACAAGGAAAACAGCGATCAGGACCTCCCACTGGCGGTGGGAACTATGGAACATCATTCCGCGTTGATAAATCAAAATTGAAGTGCACTCTATGTTGAAGAACGAAACACACGAGAGATCAATGCTTTAAAATCGTTGGATATCCGGAATGGTGGGGTAACAACAAGAAAAAAGAGGGGATGGATACCGAAAAAGCCACCGCCGCCGTGGGCAACCAAGAAGCCATCGGTACAAGTAGCAGCGTTAGAGGAGAGGAGCCATTGTTTCAAGACGGCAAAGAGGCACAAACTTGTGAAATGGAAGTTTCTGGTAATGAAAACCTAAAGACCAATTATAAAAATTCCCCTTTACACTCACTTCGTAAAATCCCTCACATGCCCTCAACTTCTGATTTTTTGCAAATTGACCCACAAAGAAAAATTTCCTATTCAAATGTTGTCCAAAATAGAAAAGGAAAAAATGATTTCTGGATATTTGATTGTGGGGCCACTGACACAATAACCTTCGATGCCCAAGATATTAAAATCCCAACTCATCCTATGAAAACCAATGTCCGAATTACGAATGGCAAAATTATTGCAGTAAAAGTAACAGGGTCAATAGAATTTTCACCAACTATGAATTTGGTAAACTGCCTTTTTGTTCCTTCTTTGTCGCACAAATTACTGTCTATCAGTCATATTACAAAGGAACTCAATTGCATAGTATTAATGCATCCAACTTTTTGTTTACTGCAGGACATCCGGACGAGAACGATTATTGGACGTGGCACTGAACACAAAGGGTTGTATTATTTGGATGAAGTTGCTCAAAGCAGTACTGTAATGCTAGCTCATGGATCAATAGATCGAGAAGCTTGGTTATGGCATCGAAGATTGGGGCAGCCATCCCTGGGTTATTTATCTTTGTTATTCTCTAAACTTTTTAATTCTATTAAAATTAATACCCAGTGTGAAACCTATGTCCTAGCAAAAAGTCATAGATAATCGTTTAAACCTAATAATACCTGGGTTGAATTACCATTTATTTTGATCCATTATGATGTGTGGGGTCCAGCACCAGTCCTAGGGGGACAAGGTTTTCGCTATTTTTTTTATATTTGTTGATGATTGTTCTCGCATGACCTGGGTTTACTTTCTAAAACATAAACATGAAGTAGCAAATACCTTTACCAACTTCTTTACCATGATCCAAAACCAGTTTGACAAGACCATAAAAATTTTACGATCTGACAATGGGGGGGGGGAATTTATCAACACCTCGATGCAACAATTTTTCCAAAATAAAGGGATAATCCACCAAACCACTTGCCCAAATACCCTAGAACAAAATGGTGTAGCAGAACGAAAAAACCGCATTCTCCTTGAAATGACTCGTGCCCTCATGATAGAATCTCGAGTCCCAAAATCTTTTTGGCCCGAAGCCTTAGCCATTGTAGTTTTCCTTCTAAATAGACTACTGACGAAGATCCTCAACCTACAAACACCAATTCATACCTTAGCCACCTTCACCACAATACCTTCCGCTCTAACTCTCCAACCGCGTGTATTCGGATGTTCTGTCTTTGTTCACATTCCAAAACAAGATAGAACCAAACTGGATCCCTGTGCTGAAAAATGTGTTTTTTTGGGTTACGGGATTCACCAAAAGGGGTATCGGTGTTATAACCCAAAAACCTGCCATATGTTCATAACTATGAACTGTTACTTTCTCGAGACTGAATATTACTACACTACCCAACTTAGTGGTCAGGGGGAGATATCAGACGCCCCAAGTTGGTTTCATGAACAACCACAAATCCAACCAACACCACAAAACCCATCACCACCACTGCAATCGCAGATCCAACCAACACCAAATAAACCATAACCACCACCGCAACCGCAGATCCAACCAACACCACAAAAGTCAAAGGAGAAGTAGAACATTACTATTGAAAACACTTTTAATACACCTGTGCAATTCACAGAGTTCCGTGTCTCAGAAGATAATCCTCCCAACCAGATGGCCAAGGTAATAGAAGTTAATAATCAAAGCAATTATTCTAACACTGATGAAATACCATTTGTTGTTGTGAGCCCTGATGACCAGGAACTTGCCAAAAATGAACAATATATTTTGCCTCCAAGAAAAAATAGAGGAGTCCCACCAAACAAATACTCTCCATCTAAAGAAGCTTCAAGGTCTAGATACCCTATGGCTAATATAGCAAGGGGGAGACTTTCAGAATGAGCAAAAGCATTTGTAACAGCCATATGTGATGAGCATATCCCAACAACAGTTGAACATGCTATGACTTCAGAACATTGGAAAAAGGCAATGAAAGAAGAGATGGATGCACTAAAATAAACAACACGTGGGAAAAATGTAAACTGCTAAGAGGAAAAAGACCAGTAGGATGCAAATGGGTGTTCACTATAAAACATAAGCCAGATGGCTCAGTTGAAAGATACAAGGCACGACTGGTAGCAAAGAGGTTTACCCAAACTTATGGCATCGACTACTCAGAAACCTTCTCACCCGCAGCAAAAATTGACACTACTCGGGTACTTTTTTCAGTAGCAGCTAACAAGGGATGGCCACTTAATCAATTTGATGTGAAAAATGCTTTCTTGCATGGAGAATTAAGAGAAGAGGTTTACATGGAGGCACCGTCGGGGTTTACAAAGGATTTTTATAATGGAGAAGTATGTCGGTTAAAGAAATCTCTTTATGGCCTCAAACAATCACCGAGGGCGTGGTTTGGAAGATTTACGTTGGCAATGAAAAGTTATGGATATAAACAGAGCAATGCTGATCACACCTTATTCCTAAAAAAGAGAAATGGGCTAATAACTTGTTTGATTATGTACGATGATGATATGATCATTACGGGAAATGACAAAGAAGAGATGACGAAGTTGAGAAGAAGCCTGTTTACCGAATTTGAAATGAAGGATTTAGGACATTTAAAGTACTTCCTTGGGATTGAAGTGTTGAGGTCTGGACAAGGAATTTTTATCTGTTAGAGAAAGTATACACTTGATCTTTTAGCAGAAATTGGAATGATTGATTGTAAACTAGCAGATACTCCAATAAATGTGAATCATGGACTAAAACATGTGGAAGGAGCAGAACTTACAGATAAGGAAACATACCAAAAATTGGTGGGGAAATTGATATACCTTTCGCACACTAGACCTGACATAGCATATGCAGTAGGTATAGTTAGCCAGTTTATGCATAGGCCACAAAAGGACCACATGGAGGCTGTATGGAGAATCATAAGGTACCTCAAAGGAACAACTGGACATGGGGTGAGCAAATGGACATTTAGAGATACAAGGGTATATAGATGCAGATTGGGCAGGAAATCCAATAGATCGGAAGTCTACTTCAGGATACTTCACACTTGTAGGTGGAAAACTCGTTACTTGGAGGAGTAAGAAACAGAAGGTAGTAGCTTTGTTAAGCGCAGAAGCGGAATTTCGAGGAATCGCACGAGGTGTAGCTGAAATTTTATGGCTACGGAAGTTGTTATCAGACATTGGGTTCTCATCATCTACGGCTTGCAAATTAATGTGTGACAATCAAGAAACCATAAGCATATCAGAGAATCCAGTTCAACATGATCGGACAAAGCATGTAGAGGTTGACATACACTTTATCAAGGAGAAGATTGAAGCTGGAATCATCGAACTCCCTTTTGTACAATCAGAAGACCAACTAGGCGACATCCTAACAAAAGCAATCAATGGAAGGATTTTTAGCGAAGTCTTGGACAAGTTGAGCATCGGAAATCCCACTACTCAACTTGAGGGGGAGTGTCAGAAATAGAAACATATCCTTGAAGCAAGGAATTACACAAAACAGGGAAGAAAATTACTAGAATCAGCATCAGATTTATTTCATCATTCCCTGATTAGTGACTGTGTAATTAAGAGAATTTATTCCTTTCCTTGTATGTTTTTACCTCTGTATTATAAAGACATGTAACCAGCAGCATGTGATATATAGATTAAGAAATAAAAAACATTGATATTTTTTTCTGAGAAAACAGCTAGTTGTTTTACCATATTGCATTTGTCTACACCACCTACTCAACACGACGGCGTGAAAAATTATTATTTGTCATTCAACCGCACTTTATACTATTATTTGTTAAAATTTAATTCTTTATTTTGACTTGTATTTTTAATTATATTAATTGATTTATTTTTTTGTGGTTGATGTCTTAGCTTAGTATTAGAGATTGAGTTTGTGACTCTAGATGTCACAGGTTCAAACCACATCCGGGGTGGATTGGGGATTATCCTTTATAATTTAATAATATAAGTGCATTTGCGCAATTATATTTTAAAAACTGATTTATTTTTATATATTATTTAAAATACATTATTTTCATATACAATTAATTGGATGAAGTGTCATTTTTTAATAAATAAATAAAATGAAAAAAAATTTTGGGACTGTAAATGTAAAAATGAATGATAAATAATTTATCTAACAAATAAATATAAAGAGCGTGTTAAAAGTATGTATAAATAGGGCGTCAAATATCATCACCCTAAACTATATAATAGATATTTTATTATTCGACATACACAACAAACATTTATTATAATATTACGAGGACCAATAAAATTCTGATTGATTTGAGTAAGATAAAATTATAATTGTGAATAAATAATTGTTACCCAAAATGGAATATCAAATTTTACTAGTTAATATTTATATAAACGGTGGTCATCATAATGACATTAAGTGGACAAAAAGTAAGAGAAGACAAATTAATAAGATAATGTATATATTGTACAAGATAATGTGTATATATTAAAAATAAAACTATGGGCTGAAATAATGAAGATAATACAGTTTGAATTAATGTCATTTTAAGGCCGTACGTTTTCTTAAATGCCATAAAGCCAGCTCTTATTCCTTTGTACTTTTATTAGAAAGAAAAAAACCTCCTTAGTACCTTATAATCCTTTTTAAATTACAAAATAAAACATAACCTTTTTCAATTTGACACACCAATTCATCAATCAATTATAATCACACATTATGAGCCTGCTGCTTTCTGTTTTCCAAAATCCACTAACCATGTGTTTTTTTAAAAACAAAATTTCACATACTTTTCAAAAAATCAAAAATGAAAAAAGGGGACAATAAACTAAAACTTACCATATTCAATTAAAAGTGTTTCTCTCTTTCTTTAATAATGTAGAAAATTTCATTTTTTGTTGGAATATTATTTTTCATATTTTGATCTAAGTAAAATGTTGTGAACTAATTCAGCTTTACACTGTTACTAATCGTAAATTCCCAACTAACTTACTTCTAAGAGAAACCCTTTTAACATCCTTTACAAGAGAAGTTTGAGACCGCAAAGTTCATGCAAAGCCAACATATAACTACTTAAATAGTGAGTTTGCATGTAATATAATTAATCGATAACGGATCGATACACGCGTGAAACAAAAAAAGTATTGAATAAAAATATAAAAAGATTAAGGACTACTTTACTATATATATATATTTGTATATCTTCAAAATGATGTATAAACTATAATCTTAACATAATTCTTTAACAAACAAACCCTACTTCTTGTCCATCTTCAAATTTGGGTGTTACATGTGGCAATAAAGCATCAGTCTTGCCCACCAAGTGTGCAGCCTTTGATGCTTCTCTTTCCCAATCAGTATTATAAACCACCATTAAGATTGAGACCACACATGCAATTTGAGCCGCTAATAGTCCATAACATAGACCCACGAACCCTAGTTCCCAAACAAAGCCTAACACTATAGCCACTGGTGCACCCACCAAGTAAAATGCATAAAAGTTGACCCCTGCCCCTATACTGGGCCTTGCACTTCCCCTTAATATCCCACAACTTGTTGTCTGTGGGCAGTTTGCTACTTCACATAATCCTATTATTGGTAGTACTATCATGCTTAGTTTTATTACTTCTTCATCTTTTGTGAATATTCTCCCCCATTTTTCTCTTCCTGTCGTTGTTAATAGTAGCCCGAAAACCGAGCCAATTAGGGCTACCCCTATCGCGACTCCTGCGGCTAGACGCGCCTTCTTTGGCCTGGTCGCTCCCAGCTCGTTTCCTACTCTCGTGGACACCGCGGCGCTTAGCGCCGTGGGTAGTGTGTACATCAGTGATGTTGTTTGGATGACTATTGCTGACGTGGCGAGGGCGACCCGGGGTTCAGGCGAGTAGCCGGATAGGATTGTCATGAATTCGTACCACCACCATTCTAAGCACACTCCTATACAACTTGGTACGGCGAGCTTGAGTAAAATCCCCCATTCCTTTCTGGCTGGTGTTGAAGTATCTGGTAAAATGACTGAATGGGTCCCGTCGAGGTTTGTGCCAACATCTACAGGGGTGGAATATGCAATGTAACATACTAGGAGAATGAGAGTGTTGAAATTCGCTACGGATGCTGACATGGCAATCCCGGGTACCCCGAGGTGGAGGGTAAAAGAGAGGAAGATTGTGATAGGAACATGAAGTAAGATCGACACCAAACTGCACCACATCAACGGCCAAGTCGTTCCTTTGCTACGTAAGTAAATCTTAATCGGATGAATTAAACTGTTAGCAACGAGATCCGGGATTGAAAAACGGCAGTATAAGCTAGCAAGTCTAGTGATCTGAGGGTCTTGATGAAGAGTAAGCAAAAGAGGTTCAAAGTTCAACCAGAGCAAAGAAATTGGTATCGAAGCAAGAAGCAACATTACAATAGTTCTCCTTAGAGTTAACATAGGAACTTTATAGTTTTTGGAACCGAAAGCCTGGCTGCAAATGGGCTCCATGCCTAAGGCCAGCCCGGAAAGGACAGAGTAGCCGGTGATGTTGGTAAATCCGATGGCCAAGGCACCTCCGGCGAGTTCAAGGCTGCCTAATCTTCCCATGCAAACAACTAAGATCATGTTTTTAAGGTAACCAACAAGACTCATGGCTAATATAGGAAAGCTTATGTCTGTTATTTTCTTGAGTTCTTCAACAACCTAACAATCAAAAAGTGAAAGATATTATATAGTTTTAGGGGTAAATAAAAACAAGGAAAATGAAAGATGGTTTTCAAAAAAAAAAAAGGAAAATGAAAGATGAATATAATAAGATACCTCTGGCATGGTCGGATAGTTTGGGGATTTTCCTGTTGTGGCCATGTTTTTTAATTGGTTTGCAGCGCAGAGATTTTGGAGAAAGTCAGGATGTAATAAGAATGTGGGGAATGAAATAATTAAAGACAGAGTAGAGAGAGTAATGTTGAGATGATTTAGGTGGGGAGAAATAGTGGTGAGATATTTATAGAAGTACAAAAAAGTTACCCAATTTATTTGAATTTGTTGGTTTGCTTTATTTTCAGGTTTTTTTTTATTATTTTTTGGGGGTATATTAGCATCTTTAGATGAATTTGATATTAAAATTTTCTCTCTATTTAGCAAATGGTTAATTTCTTGATATAAGAAATAGTAGATTTAGCAACAAAAGTCTTTCGTTACTAATACATTAATTTAAGTCATACATTTTTTGTAGCAATGAAATTCTTTATTGGCTGATAAATATGCATGTCTGTGTATTTAGTTATAGTTAATTTCATCTCATGTATTTAGAATTTGTTTAGCTTAGTTATTTTTGTTTATTGCCACAATTGTACATGTTGATTGTCATTAATAACAATTTGTTGTTGTTGAAAATTTAATTGTCTGCCAAATATCTAAAAGCTACGAAATATCTAAAAGTGGCATGAACTAATTACTAAAAACTGCAGTTTGATGTTGAAATTGTTGATCGAGTTCTAAAAATCCACTTAGTTCAGCTTGAAGTTTAGTCTACTCAGGCATACTGAACCAGTATTGCCAATTAACAAGCTTGGTAACAATGAAAAGTTGGTATCATACCATATTTCATTATGATATATATAAGATGAAAATTTGTTTGCAATTGATATGATATATGTAAAAAACTTTTGAATATATATATATATATATATATATATATATATATATATATATATATATATATATATATATATATATATATATATATATATTAATTTAAATTATTTTCTTCAGTAAATTTATTGGTATGACCAAGTTATTTAAATATGTTTACAAGTAAACTTTTAGAATTATGGTATTTAACAAAAAAAATCAATTTTGATAATCGCAAGCTTAGGATTTGAATCATTTTTCTTGAATTAAACACTTTGATGTATCATAAAAAAAAAATTGACTCAAAAGTTTAATTTATAAGCTAATATGAATCAATAATATTTTATACAATTATCTTTAGTAACCATGTATAAATTGAGATAAATATTTTTATATGTTTTGACTCATTTAGAGTTGAAAAATTCTAGTTTTTATATGAAAAAAGATTTATTAATATAGTCTAATTTGTCCCTATATGAATCATGGGTCATTTTGTACTTGTATAGTGATAGTAAGTACAATAGAAGCTTACAAAATAGAAGAAAGTATGGATACAAATGTGTCCAATTTGCAAAAGTAATCCTACAAAAAATAGCATTAGGCACATAAATAAGTTGCATAGACCTTATTTAAACCGTGGTTTAAAAACATAATATATATGAGTGATGGCATGCCCAATTGTTCAAATCAATTTTTTTGTCCATTTTCCAAAATAAACCCAACATATCCTCCCTCACTCTCTGCAATTCATCATCCCTGATTAAGTCTCCACGTGAGAGAAAAAATATATAACCTACCATTTTTTTGGTAAAAATTTAACTACATTATTGCTCCTACCTAAAAGAGCTTTAAACTGATTTCAAATTCAAAACCAGCTAGCTTGGATTTGATTTGCGGATATGATTGAGTAAAAAAAATTTCAGTTGTTTTTCAACATCAAACATTAATTTGAGTAAGTGTTTGAAAACTTATTTAATAATTAATTTTTTTGTGTTTTCAACATCAAATTGCAATTTTAAATATGTTTATTGCATATTTTCACTAGTTCATGGAGAAAAAATTATCAATAACAAGAAACAATTATCACCAATAACAAACAACTACCATGATGATCAACAATATCAACTAAATTACATATACTTAAATATTTCATTATAACTATTAACTAACTGTTTTTTTATACAAAGAAGTTATCAACAATATTAATAAACCATCACGTATTGCAAACAATTACCGCAACCGCAAACTAAACCAAAGATGCCCTTATAACCATTACCTTGCGATATCTAGCTAGGACCGTTCTAAGTATATTTAGGCTAGTAGAGAAGCGGTTTAGGGTCCGCGATTAGAAAAATTCTAAATTTTTCAATGATATGTATAATATATATAAGTTTTTGTTGAAAATTGGTTCAAAAACTCTACTGGCAAGTTTTATTGAAATTAGTCAAAATTTATTTTTATGTGAGATTCTTTAAATAATTAACTTAAAATAAAGAAATTCAAATTAATTTTTTATTTAATAAATATTAAAATATATTTCTCAATTCGTCTAGGAACCTCAAAATGTCAGCCTTGTATTTAGCTTCCTAATGATAAAATAATATGCATGCATATATTGTGTGTGTGTGTGTGTGTGTATATATATGTGTGTGTGTGTGTGTGTGTGTGTGTGTGTGTGTGTGTGTGTGTGTGTGTGTGTGTATATATACTTTGATATTTATATCAGTCACGAATCAGGATGTATAAGTTTTTTTAGGTTTAACAATTTCCATCCTAATAGGTAACAAGCTTGAAACACGATGGAGCCGCGCCGCACCCTAAGCCACCAGCAATCTAGCCGTCGCTTTGCCTCCGGCCACCGCTCTGAGCCTAGCCACCATCAGTCCAGCCCGAGTCGCCATATCCCTAGCCGCCGTTCTGAGCCCAGCCACAACCATCAATCCAGCCGTCACCAATCCCCACTCAGTATTCGTTCACAATATCCAGCCCCTCAAGTCATACGAAACAATCCTAACCTTCAACCGATTCAAACCAATAACAAGTACCTGCAATCGTACCAAAATAGGGTCTACTTTGAAAATTTTCCTAACAGGTATGACTCTCTAGCTATGAAGTCCGTTTTTCGAAAATATGGAATTAGTGGTTGGGTCTATGTTGCGAAAAAGTGGAATGCATGAAATTTAAATTTTGGTTTTCTGAATTTGGATGGTTCCTTACCTCTCCATGATGCTTTGTATCAATTGAATGCGGTTACTATTGGTATTGTTCGTTTGAGGGCCTTTAAGGCTAGGTATGGGAGATAATCGGAAGTCAGAACGAATAAGAAAGTAAGTGGGTAGACTGGTAGAATTCATACTCTGAGAATGTTCCGTGACTCACCGAGGGATCGTAGGTCCTATGCACAAGTGGTGGTAAATGACCCGGATCAAAGGGAGAAGCATAGAGATAAGACTGATGTGGACCTTGGGGTGGCGTCTGTTAATATTGAGGTTCAAAAAGATTTAGTGGTGGACGGAGCAGTTTGGAAAAGCAAGGCTTGTGTGGTGCAATTGGTTAATATTTCACATGTTCGTAACATATTTGAGGTTATATGTGATAGAGGTTTTGAGTTGGAGTTTTCTACCCCTAGAGGTGGAAATAATGTGATCTTGGCATTT
>CATIWQ010049282.1:0-17552 GCA_949673415.1 Euphorbia schlechtendalii | reverse complement strand
TATTTCGTGCTAAGTCTTTTATGTTAATCAAGTTATATGCGTTGGCGTTAATTTTAAGAGTAGTTTCGAGGTTAACAATATCGTGTATAATCACTGGATCTGTGATATAACGCTATTTAGTGAGCCAACATTTTTGGAATGGTAACTTCCTAAATGTGGCTATGTGAGAGAGACCCATACTAAGCATAGTATTGATGTTGTCCAGGTTTTCATAATTGTCTTAATTCGTTTGCGCTAGACTTAGAAAAGTCATTTCATGTGTTGCTCTGCGACGAATCATTGAACATCTGAGTGTTTTGAACTGAGTCTGTTAAATAATCTAGAGAATTGAAACATCTTTGTTAAACTTGTATGTTTTCTCTGCTATACTTGTTCGTAATGAAAAATCTCTACGCTTAGAATTTCCAATCTTCCGCATCTATATTTTCTCAACTGTTCGTTCTAATCTTCCTACCCAAAAATATTAATTCTATTTTTATTTCCTTATTTTTATCTTTCCCTTCCATATCTTTAGACCTGGTTCCTTCCCTATGGGTTCGATATCTTTTAAAACTACATTGCAACTGTATACTTGCAGTTATCATAATTTTTCTATGTGATATGAGGTATTGACAACACCTACATTTATTTGTGAACAAGTTTTTGGCGTAGTTAATAGCCAACAGTTCACGAGATTTTGGAACCATTATTAATTAAACTTATCAGTAGAAAAGTGGCGAACAGCTAGTGCTCTAGGAATTCAAAGGCTTACCCCATAGCCGTGAATCCACGTCTTTGGCTCTATGAATTCCTCCGGGATACTATGCTTGTTTTCTTTTGTTGATTTGTTGGTTTTTTATAAAGATAGTGAAAGATGAAGTTGAATATGAACTCTTGTCCCAAATGTCAAGTCCCCAAAGATGTGAAAACTTGAAATGATTACCAAAAGCCTTACTAAACCTCAAGCTTGCTCAATAGTATGCTACTAATCCTTAAGATTTCTTATATTAAGTGATGAACTACTCAAATGAGACTCAAGTTGCTAAAAAATTTGAAATCCCAAATACCTAGCAACTAAACACCCAATGTTTCACTCAAGAACTATAAGAACTCAAGAAAAGTTTCAAATCAGAATTTTCTTTCTAGAATGCTATCAAATTTGAAATCCTTGGATGCTGCATCTTCCCTCTTGAATGAGGACTCCCTTCAATCTAAAAGATGACAAAAATCCATATTTTAGGGTTTTTTTGTCAAGTTTCTTCCATTATCCATTGGATTTCCAAGTTGAGAGATGGTTGTAACAACTTTTCCAAAAGGGGATGTCTTTAACAACATGCATGCTCTTACTTCAATATAGAGGTATTTAGGGTGAAATTTTCCTTATTTGGAGTAAATATTTATTCATCTAATTATGACATGATTCATAAGTTCACAGCACATTTGAGCACATGATGGGTCGATATCGATGTCATGTGATATCACTACCGATGTCACAATACCATTACTATTAGTGACATTATTATTCACCCGATCTAGGCTAAAATGGGCCTATTTTGGTCCAGTTTTGTTTTAATGTATTTTTAATTGTATTTTGAAGGCTATTTAGGAATTTTTAGGTTTTCAATGGGTTAAAGTCAACATGGAGAGCTTCTTCCGGATGAATTTAAAATCATACAAAAGTGAAGGACTAATAAGGGAAATAAAATTACAATTTAATCATCAAACTCGCGAGGGGGACTGAAATCTCATGCTCACTCTAGCACATCTCTCTCTCTCTCTAACGAATTCTGACCAACAATAAGAATAAAGCATATTGTCTCTCAATGGATTAATCTTATTAGACAACAACGAATTCAAATTACTCAGTGGATAGATTAGAATCACAATAGAAAAGGAATCTAGTTTAAGTTTGCAGCAACGACTACTTTAAGGTGACTCTATAAAAGTAAGTTGAAGCAGGAGTTCCAAACTTGGTGAATACACCTAAATTTCTCAGAGTTTAAATCTTTTTCAATTTAACTTAGCATTCAAAATTCCAAACTAAAAAGAAGCACTCAAGTCATATTTTTCTTTCAAGTGACGGAGAGAGAAATTAGATCTTAGATTGTAGCTAAGATTACTTATTGTAAGAAGAAGCAACATTTTTTAAGTTGTAATTCTTCTAATCATATTTTGGAAAAACTTATGGAGGAATCCAGGTTGAAAAGAGTATTCAACTTAGTGGGATCAAATTATAGATCAAAGAGTACTCGTTGTAATTGGGATCTCTTGTGAGAGCTTCTGTAACTAATTAAAGGAGTTAATAATAATGAATTAAATCTCTGGGAAGGTATTTAGGGACTGGAGTAGGCAGCGATCGAATCAATATAAAATCTATGTGTATGGTTTCTCTAATTTTATCCTTTACTTACTCGGGACCATTTTTGTTCATCATTCACTTTACATCTTGTGTCTTCATATCTCTAATTTGATTCACTCAACATTGTGCCGGTATGCTAAGTAAAGATTTACTCAGCACAGGCTTTGGTAAAGTGAATATGTGAAGATTTGGAAGACATTGTTGCTTCCCTATCTCTTGATATTCATTTCCTTCAAAAAAGGGTTAGTATCATGATGGAAATAACAATATACTCTCTAAGAAATTAAAAGAAATAACTGGTGAACTAACATCCTTGAAAAAGGTATGAGAACCTCCTCCAGCCAAAAGTTCTACTTAGAGTCATCAAGCTCAAAACTCTTGGAAGAAAATTTCCTAAAAGAAGAAACTGAGCTAGCCCAAACTAGAATCAATGTGTGGATTTTGAGGGAAAGCTAGACATGTCACACTTCTTTGAAGACATAAAAACTGTTAGTATAACGAGAATGACTGGTCAAAACTAAACACCACTAACAAGGGAGGACCCTACTCTAAAGCATGGGTACCTAAACAAACTTAATTATTTTATAGGTGAGTCTGAGATCTGCTAATGACGCTAGAATGTGGTATCTGGATAGTGGATGCTTGAGACATATATAGGTGAAAAAAAATAGTTCATCGTATTAGAACAAAAGGGAAATGGAAGCGTCAACTTTGGAGATAACCAAAATATGAAGATTTTAAGGAATGGTATAGTCAGTGCTAGTCCTTCAATAGAAGGGGATTTTCTTAAAAATTATTGAATTTAAACTTGCTCAGTATAGCTTAGCTTTTTGACAAAGGTAAGAAAGTTACGTTTGAATTAATAGGATGTTAGGTAATTGACTGTAAGACTGAATCAACTATTCTTTATGCTCCTAGAGTAAATGATGTGTATATGATTAACTTATCCCCTAGATCCAGTAATTTTATCTCGTTTCTAACGAGGAAAATTTGTGGCTTTAGCACAAAAGGTTGGGTCATATCAATATGAACATTCTATCCAAGCTAGCCAGAGAGAAACTTGTTGAGGGTTTACCCATTATTAGCTTTGAAAAAGATAGACTTCGCTCAACATATCAACTTGGTAGGAAGAGATTTTCTCTTGTTAAGTAGATAAGAGGAGTTATCTTGCTCATTAGAAAAGATGAAACTTTCAATCTTTTGTCAAACTCAGTAACCTGATAATGAATGAACTTAGATATAAAATAACTAGAATCCGAAGTGATCATGGAAAGGAATTTGAGAACTTTCATTTAGATGAATTCTACTCTGAGCATGGTATTTACCACAACTTTTCTACTCCTTATACTCCTCAACAAAATGGGTTGTAGAAAGGAAAACAAAACTATAGTTGAAAGGGCGAGATCCATGCTGAGTGATAACAATCTACCTAAGTACTTCTACGGAGAAGCTACTAACACAACATGTTATATTATCAATAGGGTTTTAATTTTTCCCTGTTTTGGATAAAAATCATAATGAGCTTTGGAGAGGGTGCAAGCCTAAGATTGGTCATCTTTGATCCTTTAAATTTTAGTTATTTCATTTTAAATACCAAGGAGCATCTAGTTAAGTTTGATTCGAAGGTGGATGAAGGTATCTTTTTGGGGTACTCGATAAATAGTAGGATATATAGAATATATGTCAACAGAACTGGAATATTGGAAGATTTTATGCATGTAGATTTTGATGAAACTAACAAGGTAAGTAAACAGACATAAAGTGTTGATGAAGATGCAGAACCATTCAACATGCCACTCTCTATGTATCCAACTCAGTACAAGAGAAAAATACCGAGGAAGCAAAAGATGAACAAGATCGCTTAGTAAAATTCAATGATGATGATCAAACTCAGCAACAGATATATTATGGAGTTACAAATCCAGATATTCCAAGATAGATTAAAACTCATCACAATCACCCAATTTATCGAATCGTTGATGATTGTAATGATGAGAGGCCAACTCACCAAAATGATGAGTCATCCAACATTCATTTCCTTAATTGAGCCAAAGAAGATTGAAGATGCTGAATTTTATGGCTACTAGATGATAGCAATGCAAGATGAGCTAAATCAGTTCAAATGATTCAATATTATGTACGTTATTTGCTTGATATCAAGCTAACCCCAAAGAATCTCATTTAGCTTCTATTAAAATAATTTTATGGTCCTTGCAACTTTCTATTAATGTAGATTTATGGTATCCAATTATATTAGATATACTCTAAGAGAATGATACACCGATGCTGACTATGGGAGAGACATGCTAGATAGGAAGAGCACTAATGGTAGATTCACATCTTTGGACACTTTCTTGTAACATGGTATAGTAAGAAGCAGACTTTTGTGGCACTCAGTAGAGCGAAAGCATAGTATATGGAGGTAGGAAGCTATGTAGCACAACTGCTATGGATCAAGTAGTAATTAGAAGATGTTGATATAAAGTCTAAATGCCTTGAATTCCTTTATGATAATAAGAGTGCTATTAACCTATCTAAAAATCCAATTTAACATGGTATGATGAAGCATGTTAATATTAGACATCACTTCATAAGGAATAATGTGCTAAGAGGAGAAATTAAATTGGTGTATTTTCCATATGTGGAGCAGCATGTTGACATATTCACAAAGTCCTTAGAAAAATAGCAGTTCAACTTTTAAGAAATCTAATTGACATGTTTAATCCAATTTGATAAAGTTTCAGCAAAATTGAATAATTTCCATGCTAACCTCTCAAAGTCTTCCTAAGTAAATAAATTCATAGGTAACGTGTATTAACTTAGAACTTCATTTAATTATAATTTACTATATTATAAATTAAGTTTATTCTTTAATTAGAAATTTAAAAGTTAAAATTAAAAGAAAATTGTTATAGACGTGGTAAAGGCGTTTGTTATATCTCACTATATTCAACCATTTTCTTTAAGGCAGTTTAAGTTTGTTCAATCTCGCCATTCACATCTTTGGTTGTAAGTGCTACATGTTTCAATACAACTATTTTCAAATCAAAGAATCCTATAAAATGAGAAGTTTCAAGAAAAAGAAGTTTATGCTTTCAAATAATTTAAATAATTTTCTCTGAAAAATCCTCAAATTTATATATGTCTCAAAAACTCTAAACCTAATGGCTAGTTCTTCATCAACCATCATAATGAAGAGAAATGAGGATGATTTCTATACTCCCACTTCCACCATTCATAAGAACGTAGTTAAAGATATTGTTGGTCAATGCGATAGAAATTAAATCACTAAAAGAACAAGCTTGTAAACACTGCAAATTTGGTAAAGGATGGCTTTAAAGGCTACAGCTCTTGCACCTCAAGTGTATGTAAACACTGCAAATTTGGTAAAGGATGGGTTCTTTTCTAGAATGATCAAGAAAATAAATCTAAGGGAGTTTCTAGAGCTTCTTAACGATGTATTTAAAAATTCAATGAGGAATTTTTTTGGTGGTTTCCACACCAGTGGTGGTCATCCAAATATATTTACCACCTACAATCCAAAGAATTAGGTATTTATCTTCTTGAAACTTGTTGAGAGTATTTTGTCACTACCTCTCAAGGGAAGATAATAAAAGAAGAACGTAGATTAGGCAAAGGTAGTGATTCCAAAGGATTTTGAGCTTTCAAAAGATTATAAATATGGAGAACTTCAAGCATTTTCCTTATCTTGGAAGAGTGAAGCTTTCAATGAGCTCTTAGTGAAGGTGATGACACCCAAGACTAGCTTAATCACAAGTTATTATAAGTTGGAGAGATGTATCATCTACCATATGGTGGAAGGAAAACAACTCAATTGGTCGTTGTTGATCATGCAACATATGTTAAAGGTGATTAAGTTCTTGGACTATAGGATTCTGATCACCAAAATTGCTTTTGCCCTAGGAATGGACTTGGAGACTAAGTTAAAAGGAGATATTACAAAGCATATGGCTAAGTACACTCTTTATCACTCTAAAGAGTTAGAGTGAAATGTGGTTGTGACTAAGTATGCAAAGCTGAAGGAAGGAGAAATGAGGAAGGTAAAGGCTTTTTATGTATTGATTTCGGAAGATATACTAGAAGCTGATGAAGATTAGATTATTCTGACTACTTCAAGGAAGAGTTTGAGTTGAAGGAAAAAATCAGCGATAAAGTGTCCACTAGGGAATTCATAAGGAAAAAGAGGCTAAGAGAGGTTGCAGCATGTGTTGTTGCTGTGGAAGAGCCTGAGGCAATGAAACCTAAGGCTTCGAAGAAGATGGCCATGAAGAAGAGGGGAGGAAAGGTTTAAAATCTCGAGGAAGTTGAGGTAACAAAAATTGTGGAGGATGAGAGATTTAAGAAGATGAAGGGAGTAAAATCTATTGAGAGAGTGAAAGCTCAAGATTTTAAGCTCAAGAAAAGAAAGGCTGTTGAGGTAGAGGTAATGAAGGCAGTAGAAGAAAAATCCTTCAAACTAAAAAATTCAGTAAAGGAAGTGCCCATTGTTAAGGGCAAGAGGAGTACTAAAAGTTAGACCAAGTTCATTGCTAAGAAGTCTAAAACTGAAACTATAACAACTAAAGAGTCTACAACTGAGCAATCTTCAAAAGCTCAAGATGCTAAAGAATTAAGGAACACTAAAGCTGTCTAGGATCAGAACACATCCATCATTCTTTCTCCACCTACCTCTCCATAAAAAGATGTGGTAAACACATTTTTTTGTTTACCTATCTTATCCACACCGACCAAAACCCATACACCTCCCAATACCAAAACTAAATCTTCTACATCAACTGAAACACATCTCTCACTCAAACATATTCTCTCTCCAATAAAAACCAAAACACCTTCTTCTTCTTCTCCACTAAAACAACCTCCACTCTTTCACCTAAATCCAAAATCCCTTCTCCACCAACTTCACCAAAAATAAACACTATCCCTCCATATAATCCTTCACATAAATCCACCATGACCCCTTCTGATCCTAGACCAAATACTATTAACTACACTCAAGGGAAGTCTAGATGCTGAGAAATCCGCTCAGTAAGCAAAAGAGAAAAGCATTGAGGAAACTTTTACGGTCGATGAAGCAAACAAGTTAGAATAATTAGAGATTGTTGTAGATTATGAGTTAGTAACTTTCTTGAAGAAATTGAGAGTAATAGAATGAAAAAAGTATCCTACATTTGAATCTACTATTGCTTTGGATGCCATGTTGATCAAGGTTCTACTTTTAGATGAACTAGCAACCAAAAAACTCAAAAGCCATATTATTTGTTGTACCCATTTGATGAGGTAACTGGAATTCTTGATGATAAAATCTATTATAAATAGTTTTCCAAGATTCATGGTAGTCCGCTAGCTCTGAGGAACCATTTGGCAAAAGAGAGCAAAAGGAGCCAAACTGGTTAGATGGTTATGATTCAAGTTGGGTTTATGGAGTCAGTGGTAGAGTTTTCATCTACGATCACTGGTCTTTCATAATCAACCTCCATTTCAAATAATGTGGCAACATAGTTGAAGCTCAGCTTTGATTTATCGGTAGCTTAGCTCAGTGGCATAAGTGCTACATTGAGTTTGTAAGCCAATCGGTTACATGCCTTTGAAGAAGAGTTAAGCCAAGATAAAGAGGAGTACTCATAAAACTTTTGAGGAGATCAACAAGAAATTAGATGGTCATATCGATCTATTCCATTATATAGTCGGTTCTCTTAAGACTTTGCCCAAGAATTATACCAGTTTAGTGAAAAGATTAACAAGGTGGCCACTTTCACAGAGAAAACCTTCATTCAAGCTGCGATTGAGAAGAAGTTGGACTTCATACTTGGCACCATTAATGCTCACACTAACAAGACCATGGATGACTCTCAAAAGGCCTTGATAACAAAGATGGGTAACTTTAAGAATAACGGGGGAGGATTAATTCAAGATAAGGACCCAATAAATAACATGACCCTTCATTGAAAGCTTAATCATGTTAAGGATCTACTTGATAAAGTTATTTAAATGGGAATTGAGGATATCAAAGATATAACCTTCACTACCCAAACACTTAACTATTTGGTACCCAGGATTTTTGAGATTGATTATCTTCTAATGTAAGATCTTTCCAAGGATGCTTTTGTTGGCTTGTTGAGGATTTTCCATCAATATGCTTCTAGAGCTTATTCAATTATCTTGTCTCTTACTCTAAGTCATCATGTGTTCTAGGAGTAAATGAATTATCAAGAGCATCTGTTTAATCTAAGTTTGAAGAATTTTAAAGACGAGTTGAAACCTTTTATCTATGGCAGAATTGATTATTTTACTACTACCTTGGTCAATTTTGAATCTGGCCTTTTAAAAATGGTTGGAGAACTAATGACAAAGGAGGAGGAAAAGAAAGCAGCAGTAGCCAAAAGCAAGAAAGAAAATTTGGGCAAACTTCCAGAAGTTGATTGTAAGCAGAAGCAACCTATGGTCTCTTAGGATAAAGATAAAGTTGATCCAAATGAGATGAGAAGAAGAAGAGCTACCCTGTCAAATTCAGGAAGTAGTCTAGATCAGTAGAAACATTTATGTAATAGCTTTAATTTTCCCATGTAAAACTTACTATAGCACGTCCTCTGTAATTACTAAGTTATTTATTGAAAGGTTAAATTTCTACTCAAGTTAAGGTCTTCTTAACTTCTATATATTTTTCTTATTGGCATACTAATCTATGCAGGAATTAATGAAGTTAAAAAAAGATTATTAAGACAAGTTCTTTCATACAAGGAAGAATTCACTCAATATGGGGGAGTCTGATTAGAATAATTTCTTTCATACAAGAAGAGTTCACTCAATATGGAGGAGTCTTACATCAAAACTAAAAATTAAATAATTATTTAAAATTCTTACTAAGTTAAATGTTGCTACTTTTTATGTTGTCACCATTTCAAAAATGAGGGAAATTGTTGGACTCAGCTTAATGATAACTCATGGTATCTTGAGTTTTAGGAATTTTCATCAGTTTATGTCTAAGTATTAATTTACTCACTATAGGTTTAAGTAAATAAAATACTCAGCATAGATAATTTAATATACAATCAGCTGATACATTTGAAGTTATACCTTATGTTGACCTATAAAAGTTGTTTGCGTTTAAACTTGTTTCATTCAGGAATATTCTGACTAAGTTACTTTTGCAAAAATTAATGCTGATCTGTACAAACAGCAAAGGGAATATTATGCGACAAGGCTAAAAGAAGCAGTATGATTTGTCTGGGGATTAGCGCTACAATCCAAGACCAACGGATGAAAATTTCAGTGCTCCAAATCAAGACGCACATAGCTGAAATCGTCAAACACTCAAAGGAAAGGGAAGAAGATACGTAACAAACTAGCACATCTCTTTCTCTAATGGATTACGACTAATATCAAGCTTGAAGCATATTGTCTCTCAAGGGATTAATCTTATTAGACAATTGTAAATTCAAATTACTCAATGGATAGATTTGAATCGCAATAGGAAAAAGAATCCAATGCAATTGTACAACAATGGCTACTTCAAAGCGACTAAATAAAAGGGGTTGAAGAAGTACTTCCAAACTTGGTGAATACACATGAATTTCTCAAAGCTTAAATCTTTGTCAATTAAACCTAGCATTCGAAATTCCAAACTGAAAAGAAGCACTCAAGTCACACTCTACTTTCAAGTGATCAAGAGAGAAATTAGATCTTAGATTGTAGCTAAGATTACTCATTGTAAGAAGCAACATCTTATTAGTTGTAATTTTTCAAATCATCATTTAGAAAAACTTACTGAGGCATCTGGGTTGAAGAGGGTATTTAACTCAGTGGGATTAGATTACAGATTGGAGGGTACTCTCTATAATCGGGATCTCTTATGAAGGCTTCTCAGCCTAGTTAACACTAGTGAATTAAAGCTTGGGGAAGGTACCTAGAGACCGGAGTAGACAGAAATCGAACTAGTATAAAATCTTTGTGTTTGATTTCTCTAACTTTATCTCTTCACTTACTCTGTGCCATATTTGTTCAGAATTCACTTTGTATCTATTGTCTTTATATCTCTATTTCAATTCACTCTGCATTGTGCTTGTCTACTAAGTAACGATTTACTCGGCATAGGGTTTGCTAAATTGAGCAAAACAAAAGCTAACAATTTACTCAGCATAGAATTCGCATCATAGTAAATCTAACTTGTGATTAAATTAAAAGGGAGTTTGAAAGTAATTGTTTTAATTCATTGACTCCCTCTGACTGATTATTAATGCTACACAAAACCAGTGTTTTAAACAGCGCTAGGCGCTAATCAAGCGATCGAAGATGAATCGGGGCCTAGGCGGACTTAGGCGCTAGTCAGTAGGATTTAGGTGCTAGGCATAGCCAGGCGATGACCCTCAAAATTGCACCTAGGCGGTGACTTTTA
The DNA here is from genome assembly GCA_949673415.1 of Euphorbia schlechtendalii. NCBI lineage: Eukaryota > Viridiplantae > Streptophyta > Magnoliopsida > Malpighiales > Euphorbiaceae > Euphorbia > Euphorbia schlechtendalii. Next base: position 6,801 of record CATIWQ010049282.1, on the reverse strand, counting down.
AAACAGTGCACAAAACCAACAATTTTGATTCAGTTTCGGATTTTAAAATTATAATATTTCGATTTTCGGTTCAATTTCGATTTTTGTAATAAAATCGAAGTACAATTGAAACGAACTGACCATATAAATGATAAATTTATTTATACATATTTATATGCAAAATCTAATTTTATCATTATCCTACTTTCTTATTTTTCACTTTTCTCTTTTTATCAGCATCACGCCTTCTTTTTTAACGACACCCAATTATCATTATTTACTACTACTTAGCTTTATTTTGTATTGAAAACTGAAATATAATAATATTATTTCATCTTGTGATGTTAATTTTTTAGAAAAATGATTTCCGAGATACAATTTGTCATACATTAGACTTTAAAAAAAATAAAACAATATTGATAAGAAAAATATCAAATTCATCATATCAAAAAAACAGCATTTGAACATCGCTCTTATAATCCTAAAATGTTGTGTGATAAATTATTTTGTATATTCTAGATTATAAGATATCCAGTTAATATCTTAGTATAGTTGGTTAAGACATGAAATTGTAATCCTAAAGGTCACAAGTTCAAGTCCACATTCGAGGGAGGGTGGGGTGAACTTTTTCTTTGTTATTATCGAAAGCCTAATGAGGTAAATTTTTTTAAAAAAATATTTGGTTACAACCAAACCGAATATTTTTTATTCGATTTCGATTATTATTTGTTTAGCATTTTGGTTTTTGGTTCGGGTTTGATTCGATTTTGAACCGAACCGGGGTTTGTTCACTCCTAACTATCACAATGATCATCGTCGGATTTAGTATTTACAGTATCATTGGATTGATATGGATATCTCATGGTTAATTTTTAAATAGATATAGTCATAAAATCAATTAACCCAACTTAAATTTTTGTTTCTCTGTCTTGCTTCTTAAAAACATTTACGTAATATTCTAATATAAAAGGTGTTCATTTTTATCAAAGACCCATTTAGCTCCCAAACTCATGACTCGAGCTTATTAAAAACTTGAGCCAAGCTCAAATTTTCCTAGCTCGGCTTGCAACGAGCCGAGCACGCTTTTTCATTTTTATTTGACCCAAGCTTATCTAGGTATGGTCTCAGTTCGGCTCGTTAATATCTTTTTGTATCTCGTACTTTACTAATTTTGCCAATCTAATTCCACCTTGTATCAAAATAGGGCATAATGCGAACTATTCCTCAAAAAAGCACATTGACTCCATGAATTTTCCAAGTGATCTCATAACTCGCTCAACTTTTTAAAAATGCATCACTTTACTCTATGAGCGTCACGTGTAAGCTTCTAATTGGATAGCGAAAATCAGAAAAATAACATATTTAAAAAGTCAAATCAAAAAGCTGACATATGACGTTCAAAGAACAAAGCGGTGTATTTGTTGAAAGTGTTGAGAGCTGCGGGGTCATAGATTTTTTCGGTCAAATTCAGATACCTACATTGCATTAAGTTTTTCAAAATATTATGAAAGTTTGAAAGACTCATCACATTGTCCCAATGCATTAAGCTTTAATTATTTTCGATGTATAGGCCTATTATCTTTATTTTAGAAAAAAAAACAGGGAATTCCAAATCCATATTTTAGACCTGGGCCTGGTCGCCTACCATTATGGCCTAGTTCTTCTCATGTTTCACTCTTGAACACTTGTTTTTTAAGTACGACTGAAGTTGTTAAATAGCAATAAAAATAAATATTATTTGTAATAGTAATGAAGTTAATAATGAATAATGGGTAATTAAACGAGCTTGGAGTCATCATCTTTGTCTTTAGGTTGCCAAAGAAAAGAATAGAAGGAAGAAGAAGCTATCATTCCTGAAATAGGAGCCGTAATATACACCCAAATTCCATCTAACTTCCCACAAACAAGTGCAGGCCCTAAGCTTCTTGCTGGATTCATTGATGCCCCTGTAATGTTCCTGTTTTCAATCCAAAAACACTCCCACGTTTCATTAATTTAACAAAAAAAAAACACTAGAACATAACAATGAATTTTCACATTTATGGTATGAAATGCTGAATACATGTGTCTCGACATCTATAACTTACAATTGTTTTGAGTAACAACCAGTGAAATTGGCAAAAGTGAACCGGTTTATATCATGAGTTCCATTGAATTAGATGTTTTTTTATGGGAGATTGAATTAGATACTTGTTAGAGCGTCTGGTACACAGGCTGAGACATGTCAAGTGCCGAAAAATCAAACCAATAATATTTTTATACATTACATGGACCGCAAAAAAATATGTTGTTGCATGTCAAGTTTTGAAAAGTCAAATATGTTGACGTCAATTCATTCTCCCGTTTTTTTTTAATCTCTATTGCACAACAACAAATGTTAATTGGTGCACTTTTTTCAAGTTCAGCAAGTTAGTATGAACAATTGCAGGTTGATGTAGAAAGTAGACGATTGGTGGCAAGTACAAGCGATATTGAATGAATGTATTTGGCAATAAGAAAAATATAGAAATTACCCAGCAATGGTCATGCAAAAAATAATGGTAGAGCCAACTGCAACTCCTGATAATTCTGTAACCTGAAATTTGAATGAATTTAATTAGTAAAATCATAAAAGTAATTAATAAATTAAAAGAAGGCATTTATTAGTTTAAGACATCAGAAAATGTACCGCTCTTGAATCAGTGGCAACTCCACAAATGGTAAGCATGAGAATGAAAGAGAGAATGAATTCCCAAAGAAAGGCCTCAAATGGGGTTGCTTCCCCTTTGAAATTTGTAATTGTCACTTTTGTACTGTATTTGTCACTACTGAACATCATACTTAGTGTCAAAATTCCTAATATTGATCCTGTCAACTGTGATCCTACATATCCTATCATCTGCGCTTGTATACACATAAATATATCCCACAATCATAATACAACCACTATGATTTCTAATAGTTGTACGAAACTTATCGATTATAAGAAGAGTCTAGAAACATGCATGATCTCTGGAAAGTTGAAGAATAGTTATAGGAATCGTAAAAATTATAAAAAAGACTTGGCCTAGTGAATTATCGGCACCCTCAATTTATCTCATTACGCTTAATGCCCTTGAATTTCGAAAAGGTTCTCGTAACGGGAAATTACAATGGGGACCGGGTTCTCAGACTCTCTTGCATGAATGACATGTGTCCTAAACAATACTTTATGCTATTACTTTCTATTATTATAATACTCTTTGAGACGTACGTCATTCATGCAGAAGAATGGTCCTAAGAACTCGGTCCCTACTATAATTTCCCAGTAGAATAATATATTTAATCAACCAAAGGTTGACATGTGACGTTCATGAGGCAAATTGATGTACTTTTTGAAAGTTAAGTGGGCTACAAGGGGGAAATTACCCGGTCCCTATTACAGTTTCCCCATTCTCCTCGTATTTTCTTCTGCAGTTAAGAACCTTTTCTATAAGTTTAGCTAATAAATGTTTAAAGGGCAAAAGATGAAAAAGAGACAAATTCAGCGAGTTAATCATGCATAAGCCACGAGACTATTAAATAATTAACATGGTAAGTACCACATGGACTCATTTAGACTCTATTGATAACACGTGGATGAATTTGATAATCAGGCCATACGAGATAGCGGAAACTAAGTTATGAGAAGACGAACCTGTCGCCATGGAAATTTATAGGAGACAGAAAAAGCAATTGTAATAGCAGGATTAAAATGGCCACCAGAGATATGTCCCAAACTATAAATCATCACCATTACAACAAGTCCCCAACACACTGCCTCTCCAATTCCAAGCATTGACATTGGAAATCTCTCCCCAATTATCAAACTTCCACACCCAATCAGTACTATTATATAAGTCCCCACCAGCTCTGCAATTATCTACCACAATATGCACAAACATTTCCATTGATCTCATTCATTTGCAACATTAAATAAGTTATTAAGTTTAAATAAATCAGTTGCCTCTAAATTTGACACTAATAGCGGATGTTACCATAAACTTTCACAGTTTTCTTTTGTTTCCCAGAACTTGGCAAAAATGATGACTTTGCTCTTTAAATTTGTCTAAAGTGTCCTATTAGTCTTTTCAACTTAGAAAAACTGAACCACATAACAACATTTGTTCTTAACACATCAAAAGTTGTCATGAAACATCCAAGTTCAAGGTGAAAACAAGGTAACAAACAACAATATAGGCCAACTTCAGAAGGGTGTTGATGCATTCTATACTGTTAAAAAACATGCCTTGTGTGCGTTGATAGAAGCAACTGCCATTATTGGAGATGGTTCTGTTGAACATGGTACTGAAACCTTTCCTTCTTCTAGTTTTGATAGATCATGAACTGCTGATGTATGCTTATTTGTTGAGAAATCTTGATCTGGAGGAGAAGAAGAAACTGCAGCCATTAATAAATTAGCTTGAAAAATGAAGTCAATTTTTTGTAAAAATAGATATAAAATAATACTTCATTGATTTCAGGCTTATTTATGTATGCAAGTTGTTATGTCTTAGTTTGTATAAAACTGTGTTAATTTCTATGATACAGGAAACTGTTAATATCAATGTTTTTAGAAAGAGCATTGTTATTATCTACGAATATGTAAACCTGTGGAGATATTAAGCAATAAAAACTAGCCTTTGAAAATTTCATCATAGATTCCAAACTTATGAAAAATACACCAATTTATTCCTTCAACACCGTGTTTTCAAAGATGTCATTTTTCTCTTTCCAATAAAAAGATGACATAGGCATTTAAGAGGGCAAACGGGTGTACTTTTTGAAAGTTGAGGGATATACGAGTATCTTTTCAAACTTCAAATAAGAGTAGGTGGAATGAGACAAGTTGGAGGAGCCACGCTTGCATTACCCAGTAAAAAAGTGAAAAGATTAGTAGAGAATAAGTATTGGACAAGAAAGATTAGTCGTACCTAAAACTTTTCTCATTACTCAATGCACATTGCCAACTGAGCTACAATTTAAATGAGAAATTTCAAACAATATCCAAATTGATTGCTATTTCATTACACATGATATTATCAGTCTAGAAGATACATAGTAATTCAATTCAGTTTATTTTCTTGAATAGTAGAGTACCCTTAAAATAATGCCTTTACTTAAATAGTTGATGGGTAATGTCACGTGGTTTGCACAAGGCCACCAAAGGAACAGCCTTAGGCATAGTGAGTCCATTACCTTCAGCCATATCAATTTCCTCCTCACTTAACCTCTTCCACTCAAAGCACTGAATCAAAGACCCCAAAGCAAAGCCTAAGAGCCGATTGGCTAGACCCATACCCGGGCAGGCCCTCCTCCCCTGACCAAAAGGCATCAATTTGTACTTATGGCTAGCTAAATCGGCACCAACCTCAAATCTTTCGGGCTTAAATGTATCCGCATCATCCCATAGTTGGGGGTCTCTATGAATGGCCCAAGCATTTACAAGTAGCATTGTGTTTTCCGGCACGTGATATTGCCCAATACTGAAATCAGAGTGTGATAAATGTGGGAGAAGCAATGGAGCTGGTGGGTACAATCTTAGAGTCTCTAATACGATGCTTTGAAGGTAAGGTAACTTATTGGAAACATCTGACTCATCAATTAAATGTTGTGTACCAATTTGAGTATCCAATTCGTTTTGGGCCTTTTGTAGAACTTGTGGATGGTTCAATAAATTGGACATTGCCCACTCTAATGTCACTGCTGTTGTGTCTGTCCCGGCAAATATCAAATCCTGTATTTATATTATAATGTTAAAAATGTAATCCATCAAAAGCTATGGTTTATTATTATATACCAACAAAATGGTATGGACCCACTTAGATCTGAATGATTAACTGAAGTGGTACTAAAAACAAACTTATTCTTATTCATATATGCAGTGGAACCAAGGGCCCAGTTGACCAACTGTCCTAGAGGTTTGATTCCATAGTTATATGGAATGGATATTTAATAATATACAGTACAGTGTTCCATTTATCATGAAAAATAGCTTACATACACGTAAATCAATATCCGGTAAAACATGTAATGTTTAATTATTTATTTAACTTCAAAATTGGTAATTAAAAAATATAGGCAATGTTTTAATAAACGTCAGGCGATAGTCGAGTAGTCAGAATTTTCAAAGATTTAGATGAGGATTAACCGAAATCTAGGCAGGATTTAAGCGTTAATAGGTGAGGTTTAAATACTAGGCATAGTTGGGAGGCGATCCTCAAAATAATACCTAGGCAAACCCAGGCGGGAATTTTTAAAACAGAAATATAGGTAATGTATTTTATTTTATTTAATGTTTCTAACGCCATACATTTTAATATAAACATACTTTTACATAATTATATAGTTATTGAATTTTTATTCATTGAAAGTGGAGAATAACTAACATTATTGAATTATAAAAAATTAGAGAATAATTATTGTTTCCAACGTCATACTTTTTAACATAAACATACTCTTACATAATTATATGTCGATATAGAATTGTGGATATGATTATTGAATTCTTATTCATTCCAGGTGGAGTATAACTAACGTTGTTGAATTATAAAATATTAGAGATGAAAGGGATTTGATTGTACGAACTAACCTGTATAAGTCCCTTGATAATATCATCAGAGTAATATTCCGGCTGTGATTCTTGCAAATTAATCAAATGGCTAATGACTGTATTATGATGTCCCTTTGGATCATTTCTTTGTTCATCCACAAGCTCCTGCAACAACGAATCTGTTCTTTCACTAACTAACTTTACCTTCTTCAAAAAACCTCCATAATCAATCCTCTTTATCAATGGCAAATAATCTCCGGGATACGAAGCCT
>CATIWQ010049275.1:0-14268 GCA_949673415.1 Euphorbia schlechtendalii | reverse complement strand
AGAGGATTCCACATCATTCTTCAACCAGAAACAATACCATCAAATTGATATTATCAGTAATATCTTTTCAGCAACCATAAATATAAACACACAGCTAATCCAATCCCAATCTATCACATTACACACCAGAGACTATAATTAAAAAACAATTATCAACAGTAAGATAATAGAATCATAAGTCAGACTCATTTAGACACATATAATAACTACTCTGCAACCTAAACTACCTAAAAAAATACATTTTCTAAAATGCCTTTTGCTATAAACAGCTAAATCGATTTCTGTAGCACGAAATCAACTCCAAATCTTCAATTATTTGTATTTTTATTTTTTCTTAGTTTGCCAAGAAGGGAATTCGATTCCTAGAGCATTGATTGCATTTAAACAACAGCTAAACTAAAGAATCCAGATTTAAATCCCTAAAATCAAAACGCCAAAATTGCTGCTGATAATAAGAACCAGGTTAATAAAAAGGAAAAGCATATCACAAAGCTCCAATTCTTCTATTATATATCAAACCCACACAAAAAATTCAATTCACGGATCAACTAGTAATGGAAATTGATGAAAAGGAACAATATAAAATCATGTGTACAAAACTGAAACAGCAAGAACATATAGCAACTGAAAAAAATATCGAAAATCATTCTAGTTCTGCAGTCTCGATTATTTATCAAAGTAAGAAGAAAAGTTACTCATCAAGACCGGCCAAGTAGATGGTATTCGTATCAATCCGAAGCTTCACCGCCGCCATGAGAGCAACGGCAAGTGCATCAATCGTCAAGTTGAGCTTGAATAGTGCCAACAGCAGCGAAAACTGAGCAAATCCAAAAATCTTCCTCTTCCCCGAAAACTGCTTCACAACAATGAGTAGAGGAGGATGAGAGAGAGAAAACGACCATAAAAGAGAAGAAAAACTAACCTGAAATGGTTATCATCGTTGGAAATTGGAGCTCCATCTCTGCCAAAGAGGGAAGGCGGTTGCAACATAAATTAAAAGAGATAGGGTTTGGTATAGGCAGGTGGGTATTACGGACGGTTAATATATCAAGACCGTCCGCAATACGTTTTTAATTTATTTTTGGAAAGGCATTGCGGACGGTTAATACATAATGACCGTCCGCAATACTTTTTTTTTAATTCATGACATTGCGGACGGTTGTTTCACAAGAACCGTCCGCAATGCTCAATGTATTACGGACGGTTCCTTTGTAAAAATCGTCCGGAATACTTATATATGTATTATGGATGGTTGTTACGTAACAACCGTCTGTAATAACTGGCTCCGTGTTTTTTAATTAGCATTACGGACGGTTTCTTGTAGAAACCTCCCAAATAGTGCAACCCTATAGGCCCTTTTTCCACTAGTGAGTATAATAAGAAACATAAGTAGATGATAACTGGAAAGGAAATCTTGTGATGTAGAGACATAGTTTTGTCCTTGTTATTTCAATTCAAACCTAAAAATAAACAAATATTTGAATTATAAAAAAGCATTAAAAAATATCGAAATATAGTCATAACAATAGTATTGTATAATATTAGTAAACAATCTTACTTTATCTTTATTTCTTGTGATTCAATTTGTTTATTCACCTTTGTCCATACAGTGGGCTCCGATTGATGTATGTAGTCAATTCTTAAGCGATACATGTTCACTCTCTACTATGCAAATCAACATATTTTCTAGGTGTAAAACTTGATTCGTCCATAAAAGAATGACCTTTTCTTTGTAAATCAACCATGTATTCATGATAACGAGTTAGGCCAACTAGCCCATGAATCTTCAAAAATTGCAAGAGCCCCATAGTATTCTTCCTCTATCTATGCTTTAGCAACTCGCCTCCATTTTCCATTAGCCATTTTTTGGCACAAATCTCTATTATAAAGGACCTTGGTGATCATGTTTTCAACAATTTTTTGTATATTCCAATCACAAAGAAGATTGAAGATTTTGGAAACAGTTCTTGTAATTGTTTGAAAAGGCCTAGCTCTTGATCATTAACAATTACAGTAGGTTGAACATCATCTCCAAAAATCAGCCACAATTTACTGAGCACTCATTATTTCTTTCTCATCTTTTATTAGCGCCCACGTAATAAGAAAGTTTTTATTATCAAGAGTCATCTTGTATTTGTTTGTTTTGTAAGTAGAATCGATACCAACTTAGTAGGAAACTTTTTCTACAAACTCATCAATTTTGGATGCGCCATGAATACATGAGTGAGAACATTCTTTTTCGAATCAACATTTGTCCAAAGCAAGTACTTACTTTCTTCTTCCAAATGGTAAAACTAATCGATGACGTTTTCGACCTTGAAATGAGTCTTTACATAGGTTATACACCTGGAATATGTTTATATTCTCATGAAGAAATCTCTCAATGAGGGCTCTCATAATACTTGATAGCTTTGCTTGGGATGCACTAATTTCTACACCAATCTGCTTTAATTCCTGGCTCATTTTGTTATGCTCCGGATGAGCAGCATCGTACAAATTCATTGCATGGTTGTGTAAACTATTGTTTCAAGGTTTGACTGTGATTAACCATCTAGTTATACATGCTTTGATTCAATTGTATCATGAAAGGGCAACCACACTTCTCGATTTTCATGAATTATCGTTCAGCTTCTGGTAAGTATATGTCTTTGCCTTTATGTTGCTAACCACGACTACAATTGATGAGTCTTTTCTTCTTACCTGCCTTCCAAGAATATATAACAAGCTTGAAACCAAATCCCCTTGAAATACTCCTTGCCCATGAAATTATATCTTATATGATTCGGATTGTGTATCTATGATGAAATTGCTACTGTAGTCAATGTCATCGCCTTTGTCTAATTGGGACAATATAATCCATAGACAGAGAGTATGGTTTGATAAAGGGATTTTCATGAAATTTTGTGAATTGATAAAGAGCATTTGATATAGAAACAAGCAAATTAGTATAGTTTTAGAGAAAGACTAAACATGATATAGAATGAAAAATATAATTTATGTTTGAAACCCTGTCTGGACCCGTAGATCCGGATCCCTTTTTCAGGATTTGGATCTCAATTTTATTCCGTCGGATCAGGGTTCAAGAAAACGGATACGGATCCGAGTTCAGATTTTACAATGAAACCCAGATCCGGACCCGGATCCGTAATTAAAGATTAATTGTACTTTTTTTATTTATTATTTACCTCAAAAATATTGGATAGTTAATATTATTTAAGATCAACTCAAGTCCAATCACATGTTAAATGAGCATGTGAACTATTTAAAATGAAATGAAACGTACAAGTATGGAAGTTGAAACTAAGAATTCGATGTTAATTACATGGACCCCGTTTATGGACCCGGATCCGTGAGATATGGATCTGGATCCTAAAGTTATGGATCCAACGGATCCTGGTCGGATCTGGGTCTAATAGTTCAAATGAATCCCGGATCCGGCCCGTTGCCATCCCTAGTAATGAGTGATTCAAAATGATTTGACAACACAATGTGTATGTCATATCTGATAAATTAAGAGCAATTTGATAATACAATGCGTATGTCATAATGACTCTGATAAATTAAGAATGATTTGACAACACACTAAGTTAAAAAAAGAACAATAAAATTCAGTATTAATTACTCTAGGTTGAAATTGAATAGTAAAATTCGGTATAAAATTTTAAAAAAAATAGTTGTTAGGAGCAATAACGTTGCAGATAATTATTAAAAACGATTTGACAACACTCTGAGTTGCAAAAAACAGAATAATTCAATAATAATGACTCTGAGTTGAAAAAAAAATAAAATCCAGTTCCAAATTTTTAAAAAATAACTACAAGGAGAAATAATGTTGGAGATGATTATTCAGATTAATTTGACAACAGTAAAATTCAGTGATAATAATTCTGAGTTGAAAAAAAATACTATAATTCAGTACTGGATTTAAAAAAATAGTTGTTGGGAGCAATAATGTTGTAGATAATTATTCTGAACAATTTACAACACTTTGAGTTGCAAAAAGAATAGTAAATTTTAGTAATAATGACTTTGAGTTGAAAAAAGTATAGTAAAATTCAGTACTAGATTTTAAAAAATAGTTGTTGGAAGTGATAATGTTGCAGATAATTATTCGGAACAACATGACAACACTCTGAGTTACAAAAAGAATAGTTAATTCAGTAATAATGATTCTGAGTTGAAAAAATAATAGAAAAATTTAGTTCAATATTTAAAAATAGTTGTTTGGAGCAATAATATCGCAAATAATTATTCAAAACAATTTGACAACGCCATGAGTTGCAAAAAAAAGTAAAATTCAGTAAAAATGACTCTAGGTTGAAAAAGGAACAAAAAAAATTCAATACCAAATATTTTTCAAAAATAGTTGCTGGAAGGAATTATGTGTAGATAATTATTCACAACTATTTGACAACACTTTGAGTTGCAAAAAGAACATTAAATTCAGTAATAATGACTTTCAGTTGAAAAAAAAGTAAAACTAGTACAAGATTTTAAAAAAAAGTTGTTGAGAGCAATATTGTTGCGAATAATTATTCAGAACGACTTAACAACACTGTGAGTTACAAAAAACACAAGATTTTAAAAAAATAGTTGTTTGGAAAAATAATTTTATAATAATTCAGAACGATTTGACAACATTTTGAGTTGAGAAAAGAATAGTAAATTAAGCTATAATGACTCTGAGTTGGAAAAAGAATAATAAAATTGACTACCATATATTTTGAGAAAATAATTGTTGAGAGCAATAATGTTGCAAATAATTATTCACAACAATTTGACAACACTCTAAGTTGTGAAAAGAATAGTAAAATTCAGTAATAATGATTCTGAGTTGCAAAAAGAACAACAAAATTCATTAATAATGACAATAAGTTGAAAAAAGAAAAGTTAAATTCAGAACTAGATTTTAAAAATAGCTGTTGCGAGAAATAATGTTGAAGATAATTATATCAACTGATTTGTCAACACTTTTGAGTTGCAAAATGAACAGTAATCATGATCCTGAATTGCAAACTAAACAGTAATTCATGATGACACTGAGTTGCAAAAAGTACGATAAAATTGCCAGATATCAATAATGAATCACATAACAAGGTCTACACATACAGAAATAAACAAGGTTTAAACATAAAATATGTGCAATAACATCTGAAATAAGATCTAAATGATAAAAATCTAATTATAATGTCTCACTCGGATTCATTCCATTCCTTTGATAATGATTTGAATTTTGTACTTGTTTAGTTAATCTACTCTTCCCGGCCCGTTGCACTTAGTAGCATAATCGCCTCCCTATACCATTATGCAAATCAGTTACCCACTACAACTACATTGCTTTCAACATATTTTCTCTAACCGCCAAGCATCTCTATCACTACATTCTTCATGTGATCAATATTGTCATCCTCCTCAACTATTAATCCATCGACAAAAATGTCTAAAATATAATGCACATCATGCATCATAATAGTCATCTTTCAAAAAGGAAAGCGAGAAGAATTTGTATCTAACTGCCACTACTCAACAAACGCAAGAATCACAAAACAATGTGATTATACATAATAAAAGACAAGTGGCTCAGCCCAGTCCTATGTAGAATCCCCTTTTCTCTCTCATCCAACATCTCAAACCAAACTCTATGTTCTTTGAAGCATGACTCTTTGTTGTGGCACATTAAATTATCCCTTTTGTAACCCTCTCAAATCTCAGAAGCGATCTCTCCTAAAAAAACTCAGGATCATGCTAATAATATATGAGACACGGGATATAGGATTGGTAACTTTCCATTTTCTCTCATGCTCCCTACTATTATAAGACCAAATACTCAATGAATTTCCTGCAACAAACTTTTCATTTCTCCTTTTCCCAACTATGCGTGTCACGTTATTATCACTTGCCTCATCTATAGCTCTCTCTGAATCTACCATACATTCATTTAACTCGTAGTCACCAGCATTAAATACAAGTGGATCTAATCCTAGCATGGGATTGGGCAATACATCAAAACCTGAACCTACTCCTGCAGTTGATCCGGCTAGGATAGTCTTCGCAACATCCTCTATTGTTGCCTGTTGCTTCTATCAACTCGTAGACGTAGTAAGACTGCAAGCTACTACATGTCACTTGCCCGAATCAATCACGTTCTGTATTTTAGCCCAACGTTTCTCTTTTCCTGGATTCTGTTTTCATCGTTGAAGTAAAAAAATATTAACAACAAAAATTATAATGTATATCACAAGCATATCAGATTAATTATTTTTTAAAACCTTTCCGTATTCTTTTTACAACCTAACTTAATCCATTTTTATTTCTAAATATCAAAATTTCTAATTTATTTTATATAAAAAATTGTAAGTTATTATTTTTAATTGTAATTTTTTACAACCTAGCTAAATCTTTTTTTACTAATTCTATATATTTATACAAATTTCTAAGACATAATCTCTAATTACATATTTAATTATAAACTAACTAACTAAATAATTTATAATATTAAACAAATTAATAAATTACAAAAAAAATAATCAATCCAGAAAATCATGATTGGCCAGAATTTCTTGCCAATCCCGTCGTCATCGGACAAGGAAACGAAATTAATCTTGTTCCGCCTCCTTAGTTGACGAGGCCGATGACTAGAAACGATCTGTTTCGTTTCCAATCCTTCTCCGGTGAAGGACTGGACTCGTTTTGCGAAGGATTGAAAACAAAGCAGGTTTGTTTCTTTTCCAACGAAAACCAGCAAAAATGAAATTGATTTGCTTCATTTCCGGTGAAAATGAAAAAGACAGTTTCGCTCAACAAGTCTTTTACCCGGCGTTTCTCGCCACTAAGCACGGGACTAGCCGGATATTCTGGCCGACCAACCCCGATTTAAAAAAAAATTAATTTTTTATTTTCAATTGATATTTGCTTACCCGGATTATTGCTCGCCCTTTCCCTTGCCATCCATCCATGACGGAAATCCAAAGCTTGGAATGAAGAATTTTTTTTTGAGTTTGGGTTAAAAAGGAGGGAACAAAGATTTTGATGCATGAAAGGGAAAAATGGTAAAATAGGAAAAATAGAAAAAAAAGGACGATGCTGTGGGCACGGGATGGCGCGTTCAATGATGATGGCTTTTCGGGATTTTATCCTTGAATCACACAATTTTCGAGTATCCATATGTCTCCAAATGGGAATCTTCCTCGTCTTTGAATTCAAAATGACATTTCTAATAAAATTATTTAATTTTTCCTTTAATTCAGAAATAATTAAAATATGAAAATACACAAAAAAAATGAAAACACCACGAGAAACTAGATCCGGAGCCAGCCTCGCCAAATCTTAGCGAGGCCAGCCTCGCCAAAGTTTGTTAGGGCTCCTCGCCAGAACCTCTAGCAAGGCAAGCCTCGTCAGAATTTTTCTAGCGAGCCTCCTCGACAAAATTCCTTGCCTTTTTGGATTTTCGAGATTTTTCCTATAAATAACTAGTAATTTTTCGATAAACGGGCTCGAAATTCTAGAGAAAACCTCTTCTTTTCGGAAGTAAAAACACTGAAAAACACTACAAAAACATTTTCTTTCATTTCTTTGAATAATTCAGATCCAAAACATGTTTGGATTCCGAAACTTTATGATTTTTAGATCAATTTTCTTCTATTTCTTCTTCTAAAATCCTCAAATATTTTCGAGTCTAAACAAATTTAGAACTCGTGTCTAATTATCTTTTGGATAAATAAATACTTATTTTCCATTCAAATCACAATTAAATCAAAACGAACTAGGAACACTCCCGGGGATTGAACGGATACGCCGAAGTTGATTCATACCGAAAGGGTAAGTCTCTGAGTTCCTAGAGTTGCTTTATCTCGTGTTTCCGATGGTGTTCTACATGTGGACTTAGGAATATTTTTTATTTCATTTATTATGTAAATATTGTTGTAATAATTCTTCTCCATCTTTATTTCTTTTTGTTTAATAAAAGTACATCTGTTAGAATCCCCCCACGAAAGGAATAAAAGTTATTCCTGGGTAATAGACCTCACCTCTTGCCATACGAGCACTTTCATGAAAACGATCAACATATTTGCAATTAAACTGAATCCTTTTATTTCTAAACAATAACTTTTAATCGTCGATGTTTTAATTAGGCTACACGGGCCTCGCTAAAGTCAAATCGAACACACATGCAAATGTTGTACTATACTATGTGCTAACCCTTGTGGATGCAGGTTAGATGTATGCCTAGGAATTTATTTTTTCCTTCGGGTATTATAAATATTTTTGAGAAAATGTAATTAATAGATTAGGTGGGCGGTTGTATCCCCTTAGTTTTGTAATTTATTAATTTCCTTTTCCGCATTTATTTATCGCTTTATGTATGGTTATATTGCTTTCCATATGAGCGTTAAATCATGCACTATAACTTGATAAATGACCTAAGTGCGAATATGCACAATTAAGAAATACGGTTTTCTATAGATGTAATATAATGTGATCCAATAAGAAATAAGCAACTTATCCCGAACCCAAATCTCTGTGTCGTAGTGGGCCATCCCCCGGACATTAAGTCTCACAGGACTCTAATTCTTGGAAAAAGCTAATCCAGGTGACGACTCCACACTAAGAGACGGCGGATTCGGGTTTGACCTATCTAAAAGTTTTCGCTTTCTCTTTCAAACCTTCTGGGTCCCCGACCCGGTACTTCTTCTTAAAAACACCTTGGTGGACCGCGCCTCTCACTCCACGTGCTCTCGGTCCATTGCTCCGTGTCGTCCGCTCACAAACGCATAGCAATTCAGTTATGATATATTTTAACAAAATAATGTAAAAAAAATTATGAAGTAATCTATTGTTTGTTATCATATACTGAACAATGTACTGGTGAAGTAAATGGTAAGTGATATATCAGTTCAACTGGTATTATCACTAATTCTACTAGAGTTTTAATAATGCAAAAAATATATTTTAATATCAATTTTATATTTTATTAATGTAAACTTATTTTTTTTATATTAAGAGAACTTAGTCAGAGCAAGTTCAACTATTTTCCCAATTTTTCATTCCCTAAACACAATTTTGGAGAATCTACAGTGTTTTTCTTTAATTATCCAAATCAAATTCACTTTAAAATAATAATATTTTATTATTAGACTAACAAAAAGAGTAACAAAAAACTAAAAACAATAAAAAAGCAACACATAATATTATTTTATTCAATTCCCCAAAAAGTAATAATATTTTATCCAATCTCCCAAAACGGGAAATGAATCATTCCTTATATTTGGAGAACCACATTTTAAGAATATACCATATGGGGAATGATTGGACTTGACCATTCCCCATATCCATTTCCCGTTTTGAAGAATTCCCCAAAACGAGGAATCGTTGGAGTTGTCTGATCAAAATTAAAAAGAAATAAAAGTTGGATAAAGCAAACATAAGTGAGTTGTCAATGTGTCATACTTTCCAAGATTATAGATTACACAATTTTAGTAGCTTATCTAATTCGTTGTCTTGATATATAAGAAGAAATAAACAATCAATTTAAAAATACATCTTTAGTAGCTTGTCTAATTCATCTTCCTTATATGATGTGGCATTATGTATCATCTCAAATTGTAGACAATATCTATTTGATTGTCTAGATGTAGATAACCAAATAGACATTGTTTACTATAAATACAATTTATAATGGAACAGACAATCTACTATTTCTATCTTATAAATAGACATTGTCTACAATAGATACAATTTAAAATGAAATGGACAATCTATTATTCCTATCTTATAAATAGACATTGTCTATTTTTAAGTCTACTGCCACATCATCAAAGAGAACATTTATTTCACATGTTACCTAGACTTGGAATCCACAAACTACGAAATATGCTCTTATCTAAATAAACTTGACTTTGTTTACATGTCTGAGAGGACGTGTTCTATAATCTCGATCCTCATGAATATTGGATTTTTGTCTCTAATACTTTTATTTAATTTTTTTTATATTCCTAAGATGTTTTCTAGTATGAGCTGCGGGGGAATCTTTTACCTAGACCTTGGCATGGGCCTGTTGTAAACATTTGAACTTTGTTAAAATCAACTCATCTCTTATCTTTAAATAGGTAAAATCCATAACCACTTCTCAAACAGAATCCATCAACTCGCAGCTCTCAACAAAGCAGAGGTTTAGAGAAGAGGAGAGCAAGAGGAGTGGAAAAGAGAGAAGAATGAGGCTGAAGCAGAAATAAGGTGCCTTTTATATTTAGGGTTGAGTAGAAAACCGGGTTAAAGGAAATCGGCCTGGGTTGTGGGTTTTAAACAAGACAAAGCTGAAGCCAACTTTGCTTTTAGGCTCAACATATATGTTATCAAAATTGGACCAAACTAGCTAGTTTAATCGAAAAACTGGGTTCGTTCCTCTTATGTTTGGCACCAGAATTTGTTGGACAATAGCCGTGATATTCCGACAACTGTGATAGTTGTAAAATTATACAAAATTTAAAACGATGGAAAAATAATTCTTAGAAAAAGAATCAATGAAAATGAACTCAAAATTTTAGGTTTGATTAGTGGAAAGTAGTACTAGTGCGTAGACTTGTTAATAGGTTGTTAACGTTGAATAGATTTAAGTTTGTTTGGGACTATTATTTTTTGAGTTATTGATCGTATAAGTTACTTTCATAAACTTTTTATGAAATTTTATATTTTAACTTTGAACAATACATTTTGATTTTTCATACAATTTAATTAAATCATGTCTGACTTGTTTAGTCTAAAATCAACTCTGCTATTTATAGAAAAAGTTTGAAAATTGAACTTTTCAGAAAAATAATTTGAAAAAATACATTCAAAATGACGCTAAATAGTTACATGATATTTAATTCTTGTGTTGATGTTGTTTATACCTCATTACATAAAATTGTTCTTTCATGTTAAATAAATAATATTCCGCAAATTTTTTTTAAAACTGATGTTGAATTTAAAAGCATTTTATGTCATGTGAAAAGGAAAGAATTGTTCATTGCACAAATTCAAGTTTTTCATTGACAATTGTTGAAAGTCACAATCTTTTTACCTGAATTGTAATACTATGTGTCACTGTCACTCAAATGTGGGTGGGCTAAGATAGTAAATAAAATCAGTTTGATAAATAAAAATTACATAATTACAATTTAATGAAATTCAATTACACAATAATATTAGTAACATTAATAATTAACTAACTATATAATAGCTTGCGAACTAAAATCTACTTTTCAACAAATTGAATAAGATAAATTATTAGGTACTGAAATATTAGTCTCGGCAAACAACAGATGTTGAAATCCGCCTTTAGCTGTAACAGGTGAACAGTGAACAATTTTGCTAACACAGAATCAGAAGTCTTGGCAGTTAATATAATCCGGTTTACATTATTAAACTGATTGAACTCACGTGAATCTTGGACGTTAAAAATTTCATCAATTCCAGCGTCTCGGAATAAAGTTTAGTAAGGGGCAACCGCCGTTCCTTCCACCATTTGTCGAATTGTGTTCATTGAAGCTCTTTTTGGGGATACAATGAGGAAGAATTACAATGAACATTGACATTATATTTTACGTTTTTCACAAAATATAATTGGGATTTTGAATTGATATATTTGGTATTAACTTTGCCTAAAATTTGACACTAGAGATGGTAACGGGCCGGATCCGGGCCTGGTCTAGCTTGGACCCGGTCCGGATCCGTTTGAATGTATTGGACCCGGATCCGGCGGATCCATAATTTTAGGATCCAGATACGGATCCGGGTCCATAAACGGGTCAATGTAATTAATATCAAATTCTTAGTTTCAGCTTCCATACTTGTACATTTCACCTTATTTTAAATAGTTTTCATGCTCATTTAATTACGTTCATGCAATTGGGTTTACGTGGATATCAAATAATATTAATTATCCAATATTTTCGGGGTAAATAATAAATAAAAAAGTATAATTAATCTTTAATTACGGATCCGAGTCCGGATCCAGGTTTCATTGTCAAATCCGGACCCGGACCCGAATCTGTTTTCCTGGACCCGGATCCGACGGATCTATAAAATTAAGATCCAGACCCTAAAAAACAGATTCGGATCCACGGATCCGGATTGGGTCCAGGATCCGTTGCCATCCCTATTTGACACTGAGTTCAAATGGTAATCATTTAAACATTCACGAATAACTCGAAAATTGCATGATTTTATTGTTTGAAATAGTGAAACTATCACTTACAACTAGTTTATTTTCTTTTTCGAACAATTTTATGAAATTATGCCAAGGGTCAACAGATAAAAGTTACATCATTTATGTATATTTAGCTTAAGATTGGGGCAAGTAATACTAAAATAAGGTGAAGGCATTACTTTGGCCATAAAAAAATCATCACAGTGAGAAATAATGGACTTTGCCCCTCAAAGAAATCATTTCAATGAGAATTACGGGAGATGGTACCAAAACGACAGAGAGATAGAATAAAACGTTTTATTGTTTTTATCTTGCGTTTTTAGAGTTTAAATATGGTAAGAGTCCTGCGTTTTATTCATTCTCTCTGTCGTTTTGGTACTATCTCCTGTAACTCGCATTACTTTGGCCATGTAAGCTAAAAACACTGCAACTTTGCTGCAATGAAATCGAATACCAAATTTTTCCCTATTCCTCTTTTAGTTTTCCTCCTCCAGACATTAGAGTGCATCTTTTGATACCCGAAGTTTCAAAGCCGAGGGCGAATTGTATTCATCAAATCAAACAAAGGTAACCATTTATATCGTTTCTTCTTTCTTTGTTGTTTTCTCTTTTCCATCTGCTTTTCTGTATCTTGAAGATGACAAGCTTAATTTTTCTCTAATTCTTTTAGTTTTCAGTTAATGCAAATTAAGGTGGAGTTATTTTCGTTTTGTTCAAATTATACTCAATTTCAACTCCTAATACATTACTGAATCCATAAAGATCAAATGAAAAGGATTGCGGACAATAAATCTGTCTGAAATTAGGGATTGGGATGGAAATAGTTGATCCGAGATCTATGAGTTTTAAGTGACTGTGCATATCTAGATAATTGACTGAACTCTGTGAGTCGCATAAATGATAAATTAGCAACGATTTACATTTGCTGCCCTTCTTTGTGAAGTCTGCTAATAGTATTCATACATTCATTATTTGATGATCACAATGCTAAATGGAATAATATAAAGCCTTTCATATAATCAAATTCTCTTGTTTGCACATTACAAATAGTTGATAATGGAATGAACAAACTCTTGTTATTATCTTGTTTCAAAGTGCATCTGTTTCTATTAGCTATTAAATTTTTTAGTAGACTTTTCTCTTTTTGTAGGTATTTTTTCTCCTTGAGCGTGTTCTAATTTTCTTTTTCTTTTGAAAAAAAATTCTTAAGAGAAATGTGGAATGTGTTTGAATGGAAATAGAAGAGCAGTTGATTTTTAAAGGCCTAATGCATCTTGAACTCCCTGAACTTGTCCCTAAATTCCGGATTCCCCCCTGAACTTTGAAATGTTCTCAATGCCCCCCTAAACTTGTTTAAAAGTTCTCAATTTCCCCTTGAACTTGTCCCTAAACTCCAGATTCCCCCCTGAACTTTGAAATGTTCTCAATTCCCCCCTGAACTTGTCTAAAAGTTCTTAATTTCCCCCTGCACTTGTCTAAAAGTTTTCAATTTGGAAAGAGAAATCTGATTCGGATGTTAAATAAATGAAGAACAATTTAGGGATTTGAACTTTTGTAACGTTAGAATATTAACGTTGGGTTGTCTATTTCTTTTTTAATTTTTTTAAATAGTTTTTTTTTATTCACGCGCTCACTAACGCAACTTGTCATGTTGCATTGAGGGGGTGTTGGAGAACATTTAAACAAGTTTAAGGGAGCATTGAGAACATTTTAAAGTTCAGGGGGGAATCCGGAGTTTAGGGACAAGTTCAGGGGGAAATTGAGAACTTTTAAATAAGTTTAAGGGGGCATTGAGAACATTTCAAAGTTCAGGGCGGGAATCCGGAGTTTAGGGACAAGTTCAGGGGGTTCAAGATGCATTAAGCCATTTTTAAACCTTAAGGAAATGTAGCCAAACTCAGCTTTTTCAATGGCTGGCATTCTCCATGTAACATTTATGGTTATAATGCAGACAGAGAGCAGGGCTAGTAAACTCAGACTCGATCTATGTCTAAGCCTATTGGATTTTTTGGTTAGTTCCATTTTGTTGCGAGGTAAACCTCAGAATCAAGAAAGTAGTCGTTGATGAAATAAAAAAGAGG
>CATIWQ010049258.1:0-16918 GCA_949673415.1 Euphorbia schlechtendalii | reverse complement strand
AGAGTGTTTTAGCATCCTAGGTTACCTAAAAATGCCTTGAGAGATATTAATCAAAGTGTGCTTTCTATGTCCTTTATACTTTATACTATGCTTAAGAGAAGGTAATATTCGAGTATGCATATAACGCTTATATGAAGATGCGATTCGGTTAACTCTCCATTAAGAACAAAGGTATGCAACTAAGCTATATAAATTGCACATTACTAATTTGTGGGAAATTTCGAACTTCTACTTGAAATCTTTTGCAACATGGAATGTGGTACTCACTGCAATAGTCTTTCACCAAATGAGGTACGAACTTGTTTACCAATTTATACACTTCTGTTGAATTTACCTTGAGGACAAGGAAAAAGTTAAGTGTGGGGGTATGATAAGTGTATAATTACACTTAATATCATATTAATTTTACACATTAAACACTATGAATTAAAGTCATTTTTATACTTCATGTAAAAGATTTCACGAGGTATGTAGTTATTTTTTATGCAAATGCAGATACTAGGTAAATCTTGGGAGTAAAATGATCTAAAGTGGAATTCTATGAAAAAAAAGTGAAAAAGGTGCAAAAAGATGCGTGGAACTTAAAGATTTGGCTTAAGATCGAAGCTGTAAAAGATCGGTGAAGTTGCAAGGAGAATTCTGAAGAAAAAATCAATTCACGATCGTGACTTGTTCTTCTTCAGAACAGCAGTCTGCCAATCAAAGATTCACAATAGTGACATGTATATCGCGATCGCGACATGGATGGTTTTCTGGTTCTATCTTCTTAACTACCAATCGCCAGATAAGCATAATCAACCGCCATTAAATACCAACGAAAAGACACTTATCAGAAGTCAACCAATCATGAAAAGGTGCATATCCATTGTGGATTAAATCAAAGCTTCTCAACCAATCACAATGAAGAGATGCAATCATTCACCAATGGATACATCCCTTTGTTTGGATAGATGCAACCCTTTGAACTCTATAAATAGGGCTCCAAACCCTCACAAATTTCGTGCATGGTATGCAATATAGAGGGAAACCAGAGAGGAGAGCATTAGAGTGAAAGTATAAGGTTATATATAGTGTGTGTAGATAGAGAATTCGCTACGTTCATAAGCGTTAGTGAGAAAATGTTTAAGTGATTCGAATCCTTGTTTCGATCACTAGATTTCTCTATATTCTCGAGCTATTGTTGCATAAGTGTACTTGAAAATCACTTATCAATAAAAGTTTTCGTTCTTCAATATTCATTTGTTCGATATTCGCAAAGAATAGCATCTTAGCGGAGGTTCTGTACGGGCCAAGACCGAATTCAAAGCAGACGTGAGAATTGTGGGAATTGATGACTTCCATTAAAGAGTGGATACGGTTTCATCAACTTTAGCTTTCACTTGCATACCTTACAGCTTTGCTTTGCTTTCTACTTATACTCTCTATTTTGAAGTTTATGATATGTCTATGTGTCATAATGCGTATTTCGTGTTAAGTCTTTTATGTTAATCAAGTTATATGCGTTAGAGTTAATTTTATGAGTAGTTTCGGGGTTAAAAATATCGTATATAATCACTAGATTTGTGATATAACGCTGTTTAGTGAGCCAACAATTTTGGAATGGTAACTTGCTAAATGTGGCTATCTGAGAGCGACCCGTACTAAGCATAGTATTGACGTTATCCAGGTTTATATAATAGCCTTAATTCATTTGCACTAGGTTTAGAAAAGTCATTTCATGTGTTGCTCTGCGGCGAATAATTGAACATCTGAGTATTTAGAACTGAGTCTATTAGATTAGTTTAGTGAATCATAACATCTTTGTTGAACTTGCATGTTTTCTCTGCTTTCCTTACTTCGTAGGGAAAATTTATATATTTAGATTTTCTAATCTTTCATACCTATATTTACTCATATTTCATTCTAACCCTCATATCTAAAAAACTATACATTATTTTATTTTCTTTTTATTTTATCTTCCTTGCGGATCTTTAGAACTAGCCCTTCCCTGTGGGATCGATATCTTTTAAAACTACATCGCAATTGTATACTTGCAATTATCATCATTTTTCTATTTGATAAGGGGTATTGACAGCACCTATATTTCACGTGAACAAGTTTTTCACGCCATTGATATTTAGCCAAACTCTTTGCGTAAAAGTTATTAAACTTATCAGTAGAAAAGTGGCGAACAACTTCTAAAAGTCAACATAGTCGTTCGACACTAAAAGTTAAAAGAAAACTGACTCTGCATTAAAAGCCACAATGCACTATGTTCCTCAGCTTACTAAAAGACATAAGTTGTTGGAAAAATCTTGAACAAAGACATTTTTGCCTATTTACCATACTAAGTGGGTCCCAAATTCAGTGTGGTACAGCATGGTGCGGACCAAGCTTGGACTTACTATCTAACAGTTCATTAACGGGAATAAGATTAGGTGATAATGATGAGATTCTCAATAACGGCTCTTTTATCAATGGAAGCATCTTCTCCCTCTATAAAATGATGATTTCCGCCATTGAAGAAAATAACAAAGAATTAACAAAAAAAATCTAAGAGTAAACAATATTCTCATACCTCACTTCAATCTTCTACTAGCAAACATTCAAATCCTATTTGTTGTGTTTGAGCTGACTGAAACAAATTTTAAAAGCTCACAAAAATTATCATTCTATAAACTGTTGTAAATCACACTAAGCTAAGGGTAAGTTAGTGTCAGGGAGCTTGACAATCTCATAAGGAATGTACTTAAGAGAGAAGAAGCTCAGAGCCTCAGATACAGAAGGACGGTACTACTGTATTGGTATAGCTCACCATAGGCCAGACTGTTGGAAGGAACTTCAGTCACAAGCTGTAAAGGGTTTGCTTTTCACCAAAAGAAAAGCCACTAGTGAATTAAATCTTGGACAAGAGATTCCAAGGATTGGATTAGGTAGAGGCTAAACTAGGATAAAAATCCCTGTTTGCAATTTCTTTCACTCAACTTTACTTTGTACACTTTATTATTTTAAAATCAGTTAACAAAGGGATTCTGAGTATAACAAAGTGAAACTCGAAAAGAGTCATTCACCCCCCCTCTGACCTATTTTATCACCCTGTTGGGTCCTATGATTGGTATCAAAGCTAAGAACTCAAAAATAGATTTAACAAATCTAGAGTAAAAGATTAAAATGGGTGAAAATAACATGAAGCATTTGCCTGGAAACATGACCACACAGATACTCCTAGAAGGGTTTTTTGTGTATAGACCCCCACTATTCTTTGGATAGAATTACAAATTCTGGAAAAATAGAATGAAAAATTTCATATAATCTCAGGACATGTATGCATGGTATGCTATAGCCAATGGTCCATACATTCCTACATTGACTGTAGATGGGGTAGTCTCTCTTAAACCTGAAAGTGAATATAATGATTCTGACATGAAGGGAATGCAAAGTAATGCAGCAACTATTAACTTTTTATATTGTGCTTTAGATGCTGCAGAATACAACAAAATTTCAGGTTGTGAGAGTGCCAAGGAGATCTGGAAAAAGCTTGAGGTGACTTATGAAGGAACATATAAGGTCAAAGAATCCAAGATCAACCAGAACCTTCATCTCTATAAGTTATTTGAAATGGAAGAAGGAGAATCAATATCAAGCATGAATGCAAGATTCACTAATATCATCAACGAGCTCAAAAGATTGGGAAAGAACTTCTCAGAAGAGGAGCAAGTGAAGAAGATTCTCAGAAGCCTAACTGAGAAATGGCAAGCTAAGAAGATTACCATAGAAGAAGCTCAAGATCTCACCACTTACAGGTATGATGAACTCATTGGTTCCTTAATCACTCATGAGATTTCTATGCAGAGCTTTCAGAAGAAAGAAAAGGCAAGGTTTGAAGGAAAGAAGGTAATAATCTTGAGAGTAGAAGAAGTTGATGAAAGCTCATCAAAGGATGATGAGGATATGGTTATGCTGGCCAGAAGATTCAAGAAGTTCGTGTAGAAGAGTTCAAGGACTCCTCAAAAGTTCCAGAAGAAAGGAAATTTCTCTCAGAAGTCAGAATTTCAAAAGAAGGACCTCTAAAAGAGCAAGTTCAGAAGGTCTGAAGAAAAAATCAAAGGTGAAAATAAAAAACCTATAACTTATTTTGAATGTCATCAGGAAGGACACATCAAGTATAGTTGTCCGAAGCTAAGAAAGGACAAAAGAAGGAGGGCTATGGTGGCAACATGGAGAGATA
This sequence comes from Euphorbia schlechtendalii, assembly GCA_949673415.1. Classification (NCBI taxonomy): domain Eukaryota; kingdom Viridiplantae; phylum Streptophyta; class Magnoliopsida; order Malpighiales; family Euphorbiaceae; genus Euphorbia; species Euphorbia schlechtendalii. The sequence continues at coordinate 12,711 of CATIWQ010049258.1, read as the reverse complement.
GAGAAAATGAGAGCACTACTGAGTCTTCAGAGAATGAAGATATTACACAAATATGCTTCATGGCTGCTGATGATATGTACCCAAAGTTGAATCCTGGCATAGCAGCACAGAGAAAGTCTCATCATTAGAGGAAAAATCTTAGGCTAATGATGAGGTAAATTCTAAACTCAATATTCCTAATGAAATCATACAAGTACTTGCACAAATTTATAAAGAAAAACAAGAAACATATGAAGCTTCTGGAAGAAGATTTTGAAGACTTCTGTATCCGAGATATAGCAAGAGATAACTCAACCAAAGCTATTCACAAGAGGTAAGGAGAGCTTAAATCAGAGGTTGAGAAGCTTAAGAAAGAATTAATTTTGGTAGGAGTCAATGCAACAAACCTCGGCAGAAGAGTAATGTTGGTTGAAGGTCATCTATCAAGAAAAATAACTCTGCCTGGAAAATCAAAATCTCAAAAGAAGGAACTTCCTCAGAAGAAGGATCATCCTCAAGAGAGGAAGCATCCTCAGAAGATAAACATCCCTCAGAAGAAAAATTTTCAACAAAGGATGTATCAAGGTGAATCCTTAGCTCCTACGCAAAGGAGCTGTAAGGAATATGGATATAGGTATGGTGTAAGCAGTCATCAGAAAAGAGGTTATCAGAAGGTGACTCAGAGAAATCCCCATGCTAGAAAAAGAGTTATACCTCAGAGGAAACCAATCCATGAACCCTTTGATCTTTGCCCATCTCCTAGAACTCTGCAGAAAGAAATGGCTAAAATAGCTGTAAAGATCTTCTATAACTTTTGTTGAAAGAAGAATCATATAAATTCTATGTGTAGATATAAGAATGGGTTTTATGATTCTTATGATTAGACAGATTTAACTTATGATGCACCCGAACCGAAGGGAAACTGGGTTCGAAGAATCTAACTATCTACTTTTGCAGGTAATTCTTAGATCCATAGAAGGTCAACAAATCTGGTATGTAGACATTGGATGCTCAAGACATATGATAGGTGATGAGGCATCATTCATCTTGTTAGAATGCAAAAGATATGGAAATGTGAGCTTTGTAGACAACAAGAAAGGAAAGATCATTGGCAAAGGAACCATTAGATCAAAAATCAAAATTGAAGAAGTCTCTCTTGTTGATGGCTTGAAATTCAATCTTCTAAATGTCGCTCAACTATGTAACCAAGGAAGAAAAGTCATATTTGACTCAGAAGGATGCTCCATCACTGATTGTAAGTTAAATGAAACTTTGATATATGCTCCCAGATTCAATAATGTATTCATAATTAATTTAAATAACAAATCAAAGAAAGATATATGCTTAATAACCAAAGAAGAAGAGTCATGGCTATGGCACAGAAGGTTAGGATATGCTAACATGAACCTTCTGACCAAATTAGTCAAACAGAAACTTGTTGAGGGTTTGCCAAGCTTAACCTTAGAAAAGGATCATTTGAGTAATGCATGTCAGTATGGGAAACATTTCAAAAAGATCCTTAAGTTTAAATCCAAATATTCCACTAAAAGAGTCCTAGAACTTGCTCATCTAGACTTGTTTGGCCTTGTTCTACCTATGAGCATGGGTGGACACAAATATACCATGGTTATAATGGATGACTATTCTAGATATACATGAGTTATTCTGCTAAGTTGTAACAGAATTGAGGTTGAACAAGGATTCCTTTCTAAAATAAGAAGTGACCATGGTAAAGAATTTTAAAATAGACTATTTGCTGGATTCTGTGATGCCATAGGGATGGAGAACAACTTCTCTACTCCTCACACCCCCTAGAAAAAATGGGGTTGTTGAGAAGAAAAACAAAACCATAGTTGAAATGGCCAGATCAATGCTCAGTGACAACAACCTTCTGAAATATTTTTGGGCAGAGGCAGTTAATACTGCAAGTTACATACTGAATAAGGTGAACATTAGATCAGTAATTGATAAAACTCTCTATGAGATCTAGAAAGGTAGAAAACCTAAAATTGGGTACTTTAAAGCCTTTAGGTGTAAATGTTTTGTACTAAAAAATAAAGAACAACTAGGAAAATTTGATCCTAAAGCTGATGAAGCAATTTTTCTTGGCTATTCAACACATAGCAAAGCTTATAGAGTCTTTGTCAAGAGAATAACAACATTAGAAGAGTCAGTACATGTAGATTTCGATGAAATTGACCATGTAGGAAAAGAAGAGGCTCAAACGAAGATGGAGATTCTATCTCACATAAACAACCCTCTAAGTTAACCATCTGAGATCAGGTTCTCAGAACATGGAGATGAAGAACATCCTCCAGAAGCAAATAGGGCCCCTGTTCATCATGACCTACCTAAGGAAATAAGAACCAAGAAGGACCATCCCAAAAAGACTAATCCTTGAAGCACCTCAGAATCCAGTTCTTACCAGAGGATAACTCAGTAGAATGACAAGTTATCCAGCATTTGTCTCCATCATAGAACCAAAGAAATTTGAAGATGCAGAACATGATGAGAGTTGGATGATAGCCATGTAAGAAGAACTAGATCAGTTCACTAGAAATGATGTATGGGATCTTATCCCAATACCAAAGAACAAATCCATCATTAGTACTAAGTGGGTATTCAAAAACAAGCTCAACGAAGAAAGGAATGTGGTCAGAAACCAAGCTCAAGGATACAATCAACAAGAAGGAATTGATTATGACGAGACATTTACCCTTGTGGCAAGACTTGAGGCAATCAGAATCCTCTACGCCTTTGCATCCCATATGGGATTTAAACTATACCAAATGGATGTAAAAAGTTCCTTTCTAAATGGATTCACCTTAGAAGAAGTTTATGTTAAGCAACCTCCTGGCTTTGAAGATTCAAAGCACCCATTCCATATAAATAAGTTGAAGAAAGCGTTGTACGGTCTGAAGCAAGCTCCCAGAGCTTGGTATGACAGATTGACAAGCTTTCTTATCTCAAAAAGATACGTTAGAGGCAAAACAAACACTACATTATTCATCAAAAGAAGGAATAAGGACATACTCCTTGTTCAGATCTATGTTGATGACATTATCTTCGGAGCCACTGATGAAAAGATGTGTAAAGAATTCAGTTCTCAAATGAAAAATGAATTTGAGATGTCTATGATGGGAGAACTAACCTTCTTTCTTGGTATATAAATTAAGCAAAGTTCAAATGGAATATCATTAATCAATCCAAATATACCAAGGAGATTATGAAGAAATTTGGCATGGAAGATGGAAGAGAAATGTCAACTCTCGTGGCTTCCAATACCATACTTAGCAAAGACTCAGAAGGAAAGAAGGTTGATTAGAAGCTTTTTAGAGGAATGATTGGTTCTCTGCTATACCTCATAGCAAGCAGACCTGATATTCATTACGCAGTATGCTACTGCGCAAGATATTAGAGTGATCCAAGAGAATCACATATGAGTGCAGCTAAGAGGATTCTGAGATATCTAGTTGGAAAAATAGAATCCAGATTATGGTATCCAAATAATGGAGATTTCTCATTGAAAGGGTTCACGGATGCAGATTATGGAAGAGATCAACTAGAAAGAAAGAGCACCACTGGAGGATGTCATTTTCTGGGAAACTGCATTATATCCTAGTAGAGTAAGAAACAAACCTCAGTAGCATTGTCTACCACTGAAGAAGAATACATGGCTGCCAGCAGCTGTGTTGCTCAAGTTCTATGGATCAAACAATAGCTAGAAGACTATGGAATCAAAAGTGAATGCATATAAGTCCTTTGTGATAATAAAAGCAAGATTGATTTGTCAAAAATCCTATACAGTACAGCAGAATGAAGCATGTTAATATCACACATCACTTCATAAGAGACCATGTTCTTAAGAAGGATGTAAAATTGGTTTACATCTCTACTGAAGACCAGAGAGTAGACATCTTCACCAAGCCTCTGAACAAAGACCAATTCACCTTTCTCAGAAGAGAAATTGGATCAGATTAAAGGAACTTGAAGAAAGACCAATTCACCTCTGAACAAAGACCACTTTTCCCTCTATCGTTCTTGAATTCTACAAGAACTTGAAGAAATGCACTATGAGTGATGAAGAGCTCAAAACCGCAGTTAAGGGAAAATAAATTACTATCACTCTAGCTTTTCTTGGAAAGCTGCTAAACTTGAAGGATGAAGGGTTGGCTCTCAGAAGTGGATATGAAGAGTCAATCAGTTACGATAGAAAAACGTATATGCCAGAAAGGTGGTTTGGGGAAAAGATAAGTACCCATATGTAGCAGAAGCCTAGATACTGGCAATTCATGATGGTGCATCTTCTACTTCAGAAGATGAACTCCACAAATGCAGTATCAAGCTATGAGCATTGTATTTTATACCTTCTGGTGGAGAAGAAGAAGGTCAACTAGCCTATAATCATCATGCAGCATATGCTTCACCATAAGTACACACTTGGTGGTTTTATTAGTAAGATAGTTGCTTCCTGTGATATTGATTACTCAAATGAGGATGGATCTCTGGGCAGTGAAATCATGAAGGAGACCTTTGATAAAAAGGTAGAATATGGGATGAAGTGGGATAGGGAGGAGGCCCTAAAGAAGGATATGATGAAGAAGAGAAGGGAGAAGGAGTTGAGTTCTGAAAAGAAGGGTGAAGGGGTAAAAGGGGTTGAGGAAGTCTCCCCCAAGAGGTAGAGGGAGCCTGTGCTGAAACAGGAAGAGGTCCTTAAGGCAAAAAGAAGCTGAATCAATAGAAGTAAGGCACTTGCTACTGAGGATGTAGTAATTCCCACTGAAGTCACTGAAGGAAAAGCTCAAGGAATTACCTATTCTATGAACAAATATCAGTACGTGCCTAGGCCCATGGAGCAAAACAGCTCAGAAGATGATGAGGAGGATAGGAGGCTAATTAGTGTTCTGACTAAGAGGAGAAGGGGAGAATTTGATCCATATAAGGCTATCCCCAATGATGAAGAAGAAGAGAAGGTTGAAGAGAAAGAAGAGATGGTTGAGGAGAAGGAAGAAAAGGTGGAGGAGAAAGAGGAGAAGGTCAAAGAAAAAGAAGAGAGGTATAGGAAGAAGAAGGCCAGAACCAATGGCGAAACAGTCATCTCAGAAGATGACCCTCAGAAGGATGATATGATTAGGGCCATAAACCAGAGTATAGTAGAGGTTTTTACTCATGTACCTCTAAAAGGGACAGTTGGAGATATAAGGATTGCTGTTGAGGAGGAAGAGAAGAGGGCTCTATTAAAAGGAAAGAAAGTGCCTGCTCCAAAGGAGTTCACAACAAAGATGAAGGAGAAGAGCACCTCTGAGACAAAGGAGGATGACTCAGAGGAGGAGGATGGAAAGGTCTTAGAAGGGACCTCAGTAGACTTTGACTTGTCCTTAGGGGATTTTCCAGTAGCACCAAGTCCAGCCCCTCCAAAGGCAGCCAATCCTACAAACTTCCTACTGGAGAAGAAGCCATAGTCTCTCCCTCTAGATCAATAGAAGGCTATGTTTGATCTTACTCATCTCTTCTCAGCCATTCTTAAAACTCCAAAGAAATTCCTATTTACACTAGGAGGATCTCCAACATCTAATGCCAAAGATCCTCTTGTAGTGTCAGCATCCATTACTTAAGAAGTGGTTAAGGGGCTTGAGGCTGAGGCCAAGAAGGAGGAAGTTGGTAAGGCCAAGAATGGGGAGGCTGTTGAGGCTAAGAAGGAGGAAAAGGTAGAAGAGAAGGAAGAGTTCGATGAGCAATCTCTACTGAAAGAGAAACTGCCAGATGAAGATCCCTTCCTATCGGCTCTTAATGAGGATAAAGTTCAGAGGACTATAGTGGTTAAATGGGGTGTTTAACCTTAGCACCAGATCCTGCTGATGAATTTATTTCCATGACCTGCTTAGTATTTGCCAAGCACAACATTAGGCCAGAGGATATAAGGGAGGAGGATGTTGAAGAAGAAGTTCAAAAGAAGAAAGATGAGGAAGTTCTGCTGGAGGATGTGAGTGAGGATGATAATGATGATATTCAGATCATGAGGGAGTCCAAGACTCAGCTAAAGCTAATTTCTCCCTACTAGCAGCTACCATCTCTTCATCAGTAGCAACAGCAGTGTCCCTCTATTCCAAGGGGTCTGGTGGATCTAAACAGCTCCCTGACTCTTATTCCTAGACTTGCTGAACAAAGGATCTATGGAGATGAGTCCCTTAGTATTAGAGGATGGAAGTTTAGGGATCCAGTTGAGGGAGGAAACTTTAACGCTCCTATTCCTGTAAACTCCCTCCATCACATAGGGAAGACTCTTGATGATCTCCTCACAATGGCCCTTCACCTTAATGACTCAGTTGTGGACATCAAAATTACCCCCTTCAACCTCCAACTTACCCAAAGTGTAGCTCTTATCTCTGAGCAGGCACAAATAATAATGGAAAGAGTTGATAAGATTCCTCTTCCTTCTCAAATTTGCTCTGAGCTTATCTTGCATCTACAGCCACTCATGGAGACTAGGCTCCGTGATTACATTGACATCATAGATTCTCTGGTAAAGCTAAACGCGACGATGGAAATTGGTGAAAAGGGTCTGGAGATGATCCATGATGAAGTCTGTGGGGTGAAAGGAGAGTTCCAGAGGTAGATAGCTGATGTCATATCTACTTTGGGGACTGCCATTGAGCGCACTTCAACATAATTCTCCATGGAGATGAAGAATGAAGTCCAGGAAATCAAGACTCAAAGTGCCCTCTATCTGTGGCAGCAAGAGAAAATCCAAAGTAGTCTTGATGAGATGCTCAAGCAAATAAATGATTCCAAAGCTGAAACTCTCAAGGCTATTGTGGATTCCAAACAGGAGCTAAGGTCTGAGATCTTCAAGGCTTTTAAAGATACTCACAAGAAGATCACTGACACCACATTTGCTCAGAAGAATGAGGTTGTTGATGAAATATATGATCAACTAAAGAAGTTTGCTACTGCCCTTACTAGAAACACTGTTGAAGCTAGAGAGTGCTAGCACTTCAGAGGCCCTTTAGAAGAGCATTGATAGGTTAAGCAATCAGATTGGTGGCCTATCTCTCCATTCCTTCTGCTCACATGATAATGAGATTATTCCATTTCTACAGCATCTGGCTAATAGGCTCAACACTCAATGGATATGGAATAAGAAGGATCTCCAAGTTATCCTTGAAATTGTCTTTCCTTCTGTACCCAACAAGGCTGTAAGATTGATTCAGCAGATAATCCATCCTCTTCAAGCAAATGCAAAAGTTGTTCATGAAGTTATCTAAGGGCTTGCGCTTGATGAGTAGAAGATTATCGCTCAGCTTGTTGGCACTGAGTGGAGGGAGAAAGACAAGCACAGCTTTAAGGACATCTGGGAAAGATGGATGATTTCCAACGAAGCTTCAAGAAGCGCCAAAGAGATAGATCAGTGGGAGGAGACTCAAGATGAATTCTTAGTGCTTAAAGAAAAACCATTATAATTGAATTCATTGTAAAAACTTGTATCTATACTCTTAATCAATAAAAAGTCTTTACATTTGTTCTAAAGTACAACTCTTCGTTATACTGACTTCCTTGTATGTCATTAAATCAAAACTCAGAACCTAATCATTAGATTATGAGGGAGTAAGTATATCATGTGCTTGACTTCACTCAGAACCAACAAAATGAGGGAGATTGTTGGATTTTGAAGCAGGATTAATTAAGTTTTATAAGTTCCGAGTTCAAAAGAAAGATTAATTAAGCCTTGTAAGTTCTAAGTTTAGAAGCAAGGTTCCGCAGAAGCACAAGGATACGTGAGTAGAGATGTGATTCCTCAAAAGCAATCAAAGATCAAAAGTCTTGAAGACTCAGAATCTCAAGAAGCCTCTCTAAAGACTTCTAAAAGTCAACATAGTCGTTCGGCATTAAAAGTCAAAAGAAAACTGACTCTGCATTAAAAGCCACAACGCACTATGTTCCTCAGCTTACTAAAAGATAGAAGTTGTTGGAAAAATCTTGAACAAAGACATTTCTCCATATTTACCATACAAAAAGTGGGTCCCAAATTCAGTGTGGTACAGCATGGCTAGGACCAAGATTGGATAAGATTAGGTGACAACGATGAGATTCTCAACAATTACTCTTTTATCAACGAAAACATCTTCTCCCTCTATAAAATGATGATTTCCGCCATTGAAGAAAACAACAAAGAATTAAAAAAAAAGCATCTAAGAGTGAACAATATTCTCATACCTCACTTCAATCTTCTACTAGCAAACATTCAAATCTTATTTGTTGTATTTGAGCTGACTGAAACAAAGTTTAGAAGCTCACAAAATTTATCTTTCTATAAACCATTGTAAATCACACTAAGCTAAGGGTAAGTTAGTGTGAGGGAGCTTGACAATCTCATAAGGAAGGTACTTAAGAGAGAAGAAGCTCAAAGCCTAAGATACAGAAGGACGGTACTACTGTATTGGTATAGCTCACCATAGGCCAGACTGTTGGAAGGAACTTCAGTCACAAGCTGTAAATGATTTGCTTTTCACCAGAAGAAAAGCCACTTGTGAATTAAATCTTGTACAAGATATTCCAATGACTGGATTAGGCAAAGGTTGAATTAGGATAAAAATCCCTGTTTGCAATTTCTTTCACTCAGCTTTACTTTGTGCACTTTATTATTTTAAAATCAGTTAACAAAGGGATTCTGAGTGTAACAGATTTACTCAGAACACTTTTCAGAAGCTAGAATTTTACTAACTTCTGAAAGTAAATTGAAACTCTAAAAGAGTCATTCACCCCTCCTCTGACCTATTTTATCACTCTACTGGATCCTACATAATTGATCTTGGAAAATGGAAATTGGGGATTAGAAAGGAGGGGAATTACACAAGTGTCAACAATGCTAGGAAGTGGTATGAAAATGATCCTTATGTGCTAGCTAATCAAGTAAGTCAGGTTTTTTTTTATGTCAATGATCCTAAATTAGGAAAAAAATGGCAAGTGATGGTACCATTTTGTCATAGACATTTATTCGATGTGCATGAGATTGATGATAATGAGATGGACATTAATGAATTGCCTTTCGAGGAAGAAGAAGTGTATTAAGATAATGAAGCTGATGGTGAGTTTGAAGTTGTAGTTGATGAAATACATTCATTGAATAGAGAAAAATCAAACCGTGTAGAAGTCGATGCATCGAAATTTTCAAGTTTTCATGAAGATGAAACAATTGATTTCGACGAAGAAAATGAAATGGATGATGCTTAGGTTGATTATTGTAGCAGTGATGATGATTCTAAACGTGGTGAAGATGACAGTGATGGTGCAAACTAGGTAACTATACAACATTTTATCAACTACATTAACTTTCAAAATTGATATATGCAAGTGTGACAGAAAATAATTGTTCAATTGTTATTATAGTTTTCATGATGTTAGAGTACATGGGAGGAGGAAGAATTCTCAAGTACCTATTAGGAGCTTATACTTTGTTAATTTGTGTGTATCTATAAGTATTGTGTTTTGAATTTTTACAAGAATTGTCTACTTAGGTATTGCCACTTTGGTTTTGTTTAATTTACTATGTTTGTGTGGGTTTTTTACTTTACAAGAATTTGACAAGAATTCTTCTTTCCATTTCATGTAAACTTATGTGAGGTAACTTTTAGAAAACTGTACATCATATGAACTTTTTTTTATATATTTTGTTGTTAATGTCCAACTTCAAATTTGAGTCAAACTCTGACAATGACTTAATAACTTGGAATTCAAAATTTTTTTGGACAAATTTCAACAAGTGTTATCCTATTAATTTTAAGCATCAGCAGTAGCAAGTAACGATACCGCTCAAGGCTTAAAGTGTTAGGGACTCTCTAGAGAGTGTTATAATTATCAGATGAAATATTGTACAAATAAATATAATGAGCGTAATGCCTCAAAATGATGGTTTGTTCTAGCGGTGGAGTAAGATAGTTAAATACTAGGGATTCCATGTTCAAATCCTCAAAGGGTCTTGTTCCTTTTTTTTTTTCCTGTATATCTAAATCATTAAGGATTTAAGGCACAATTAAAATTCATTTACATAATACAATTCCTGTATTATCTAAATTATTAAGGACTTAAGGCATAATTTTAAATTAATTTAAATAATACTATAATTCGATTAAAATAAGAGTTCTATAATAATCATACAAAATTTTCAAACCATTCAAAATTTTTAATATAATAAAAATTAATCATTTAAAATTGGATAATATACCACTTAGGGTGTGTTTCTCAAAACTTCTCATTTTCAACTTTTAATTTAAAAATGTCTTTTAAGGAGATTTTAACTTATAAGTCAGACAATGAAGTATTTTTTATAACTTTATTTTAATTAAAAAGTTAAAAATGAGACAGAAGTTAAAAGTAAGTCAAATTTACTTTTTAAAAAATCACTTATAAGACATAATGTGTTATTCAAAGCCAATATATATAGTACTATGAAAAGTTTATTAGCATAACGTATTAGGATAACAACTTGAAAAATAATATCAAATGGAACTTTAATATATTAAATTATTCAAACCCAATATATATTTTAACTGTGATTGTTATTTCTTTTGTACAAGCCAATTATTTTTTAATGTAAAGTATAAAAAAGAATTTTGTGTGGGCAAATTGCGAACTAACTTGTGTGATTTAAAACAATAAAAGTAACATATATGGTTGGGGTAGGGTTAGGGTTAGCATTTAGGTTTATGGTTTGGGATAAGGTTGTGGTTAATGTTGGGTCGAACTTTGATAAAATAAACTAACAAATAGTATTGACATGACCTGTAAATGAAAAAGATCGATCAGAGCTCAAAGTTCGTCAAGCTCGGCTTTAACTCGCAAGTTTACGATCTTCACTATCTTGTTTAGATAAATTAGTAATAAAAAACCATGTTATAATTTATTGCTACTCTTTAAATATAACATATACTAAAGTAATAATTTAATCAATGATAAGTATATTAATCTAACTAAATTTCTTCTGAATTACTTTTCAATTTTAAAAATTATTATTTATACTATAAAACAATATAAAAATGAAAACAATATAAATAAGAAAACAGTAATTACCGAATCCTAAATTGATTATCAGTTGCTTTGAGTTTATTTGATCACCACATAATTATATCATAAAACATAATTATTTTATTTTAATATGGGACTACACTATTAATATAACATAAAACAATAGTTTATATTAATAATTATCAGTTGCTTTAAGTTTTTTTTTAACATTACATTAGTTAATTAATACTCCATCCATCTACTAAATATTGTTGTTTTAACTCATTCACAGTTTTTAAGATAACAATTAACCGAATGAGATGATTTATTAATTTACCCATTCATAAATGTCATTCTCTATTTTCAAGACTTCATTAATATGTTTAAATATTGATTCATATAATCTTCTCATCTTGTTATTGGAGATTAAAATATGGTTGTTTTGAAAGTTGTACAAATTAATAGGAGTAGTAGTGAAAAGCTTAGAGAAAAAGCATATTGGAAATACAAAATGACAGTAAAAAGAAACATCAAAGTCCCTCTAAAACGACAATATTTAGTAGACAGATAATATAAAATTACAGAAATAAAATCACGTTCCCACCTCCTCCTCTTTCTTTGATTTTGTTAAACGTGATTATTAGTTACAAGTGAGCGGGACGAGTTGGAGGTAAAAGCTGATTACAAGTGAGCGGGTTGAGTTTGTGGTAAAAGCTGATGAACATTAGGATTTCTCACATCTCTTCATATATCTCGTGAAATTGAGGATTTCATACTAGTCTCTCTACTGCATCTCAAATTATCAGGTATGTTTTTTCGAAGTTTTAAGGCATTAGATCTCAATTCAATCCTAAGGGGTTGTTGATAATATCTCAGTGGAATTGTCTATGCGTCTTATTAAGTATTACTGAATCTGTTTTGTTTGATTCTTTATGACATTTTCCTAATTAATTTAATGATTAACATATTTAATATTTGGACCTAAATGTATCTTTTGTTTAGTGTTTACTGTTGATTTTCATTAGGATATTTTTTTTGGATAACAGGGCTCCCGGTGGCTGAAGATCCAAATTAAAAAAACAAGAAAAGAATTTCCTACTTTCTCTCCTGTTATGCCTAATTGTGATTCATGAATCGGGAAAGGTTTGTTAGAACTTCAAAATAGTGCAAAAAACATTCACAGTGTTGGTCCATTAACAGAGAGTCACTATTGCAGAAAGGGCCTGTAGGGTCGCACTTTTTGGGAGGGTTGTACAAGAAACCGTTTGCATTGAGCATTAAAAAACGCGGAGGGGTTATTACGGACGGTTGTTATGTAACAACCGTCCGGAATACATATAAAAGTATTACGGACGGTTGTTAAACAAAAACTGTCCGTAATACTTCATCCGTATTATAGTATTGCGAACGGTTATTTTGAATTAACAGTCCGCAATGAAAGGTAGGTACTGCGGACGGTTATTCTATAATAACCATCCGCAATACCCTTAAATAAAAAATCTAAATAATGTATTACGGACGGTCATTATGTATGGACCGTCCGGAATACGTATTACGGACGGTTTTCTTTAGAACCGTCCGTAATATCCTTTTATAATTCCCCAGATCTCACTGCTATTTCTTCGTAGACATTAACCTCTGCCGTTCTGAATGTTATAGTCTCCTATAACTCCACCACCTTCGTCGCATCCCGTCGCTCCACTGCCTCCGTCGCTTCTCCGTTCGTCCACT
>CATIWQ010049250.1:0-10740 GCA_949673415.1 Euphorbia schlechtendalii | reverse complement strand
ACTTCCTCTCCAAACCATCCAATCTACATCAAAACTTAGTCCCAAACATGGTTTGTAATTTCCATTCCTTGTCCCAAACAAACCTGGAATGAAGTTCTTGGAAGGGAGGTAATGGAAAGGATGATAGTAACCTTGTTTGGGAAAAAGAATTAGGAGGAATGGACCTGGAAAAAACTCAATTTTGTCCATCTCCTTTCATTTAGGGCTTGTTTGGTTCATGGTTTTTTCAAGGTGTAGTATGGTTCTAACTTGAATTCACTTGTTTGTTTGTATGGTTATTTTCATGGTATGGTTCTTTCATGGTTTTTTTATGGTTCCAAAAACCATGAAAATAGAACCACGGATTTGTGGTTCTCCATGGTTCTTTAAATCAAACTAAATTTTAAAAAAACCATACCATACCATACTATCTATCCAAACACGAAATTTTAAAAGAACCATACTGTACTGTATCATACCATATCGTACTGTACTTTAATGAACCATGGAGAACTATCATCCAAACAAGGTCTTAATCAAATATCAACCCAACCAAAATGGTGAGATTTGAAATGAACACAATTTAAACAAATTTAGTCATCCATCCTTTTATTTTATATGAATGACTTTCTTTACAAAGTATAGTTAAGTGAATTTACATTTGCCTTCTTCTCAAAATTCATTTTTCTTTCCTAAACTATTTTATACTTTACGTTTCTTTCAAATTTTATCCCTCATTTTCTTTTCTTTTCCTTTCTTTTATAATTCTCCAAAAACTTGATCCCAAATAAAGCTTAAGATTAGCTAATCCCAATTTTTTCTGAATACCCAAATTAAAACAAATTAAATGAAACCTACTCATATTTTCTAAATTCTGCTTCCAAAGGGAAGAAGCTGATTGAAACTAGAAATCATATCTCAAGGTTTTCTAATAAAAACAGAATCAAACTAAAATGAGATTCATCCTTACTGATGGCAAGAAATCAGCTTATTTAATTTGTGCCATTTTTTACTCAACTTGGTTTTTTTGGGTTGAAGTTATCCATTTCTCAAGCATCTACGACATTGATGGATAGATACTGTGGGAATTTACACCAACGCGCTGCCTTTTTATCCGCTATTGCAGTTGCAAAATACTGACCAAACACAATGAAATGAACAGTTCACTAGTTATCTGCTTTACAATTTAGCGAAAAATAGTGTGCCTAATAACGCATCTTCAAGAACGTTTTTTTCGTCAACTTTGATTTGCTGACCAGGCGCATCAATTTGCTTGGTGTGATCAACTAATGCTCCGTTTTCTAAAATCCCATCTCTAAAATCAAGATCAGATTTTTTCAAATTCTCAGAAATGTTCTCGAACCCAATCATTTCTAAATGTCATTCGAACCCGCTAAACGTTTGTTCACCCATTCAGACCAGCCCAATTCTTAAACGAAACAAGAGCTTCCATTTTCCGGAAATTCCTCTTCCTCATTTTCGACACCTTGAGCTTCTTATGAGTCTCCATGAAAGCTTGCTTGTACTTCCACTTATCCACAAAAATCTTCCTCTCCTGAGATTTCTCGACGACTTGCATCACCGCATCGAAGAACCCCCCTTTGACCAAAGCATAAAGAAACGCTTCGACCAAATTCTGATCGAATCGCAACCCGCTCTCTAGCTTCCTCTTCACCTCGTTCCAAAGCATCAGAACATTGAAATATTTCTCCGCGGTCACACAGCCGTTGATCAACGATAAGTACGTTTGATCGTTCGGTTCGAATTGCAGGAACGCCATTCTTCTAAAAGTCCTCTTCGCATCTTCAAGCCGCCCCGCTTTACAGAAAGCGTGGATTATCGAGTTCCAGTCATGGGTTTTGACTTCGATTCGCGGGTCCTCAACAATTTCATCCAAAAACGCAGCCATTAACTCGGGCCGACGATTCTCCATCAAACCCGTCATTATTGTCAAGTAGCTTCCTTTCAAGTCGGGATTTCTCGCCTCTCTCATGTCCCGAAACAAAGTAAAAGCAGACTGAAAATCTTGGCCTGTCATCGATGCTCCTATTAAAGCATCATAGGATCCAACGTCTAACTGAAGCCCGGAATTACTTATCTCCATTACTAGTTGAGTAGCTTCAGCTGTTTTATTCTCTTTGCAATATGCTTTTAGAATCGGAATATACACTCCGAGCCCTACGATTCCGCCTTGAGCATCCATTTCAGCGAGAATGTTGTGTGCCCTATCGGATAATCCAAGGCTTACACAAGCATTAACTATGCCGAACCCAATCGATCTATCGATTCCAGTGGTTGTTTTCTCGATCTTTTGAGATTCGATGATCAAACGTGCTAGATCTTTAAGATTTCCATCTTTTAGAAACCCTTTAACCAGTTCACAATAAGTTTCGTCACTGAAATTCGAATTCTTACCATGTTCTTCTACACTTAAGCTACATAGAACAGTTTCTGAAACAGATTCCAAATTCCCTGACTTTAGATAGCCACTAATTAAATTACTATAAAACACCGTTTTATCTGAAAAACCAAATCCACCCATTAAAGCCTTCAGCTCAACTATTTTATCTTTAAGCCCTTTTAATGCATACAAATAAGCAAGCAACCCGAAACTCCGTTCATCAGGCCTAATTCCTAACACAGACATTGTCTCCACAATCTTTTCAGCATCAATTATTGATTCAAGTTCTCTACAAGAAGCTTCCAAAGCAGCATTACAGGCAGCCAAATCAGGTTTCAGATAATCCAACTTCTCATCAATAGCTATCCTACAACTCTCTTCAAAAACCCGCAAAAAAGGAGCAAAATTACTGTTCTTTCTACTAATTTCAACAATCAAAGGACCCCAGAACCCAAAGGGCAAGAAATACCTGTTCTTAAACATACACCTGACCAAGGCGAAAGCAGGGGCAGCTGTATTGGCACAAGCCATAGAACGAAGAACAGAATGAACCGTTTCGAAATCAAGCAATCCGGGGGTCTTCTCTATAACGTAAACAACAGAAGCGTAAGCCCTTTTGAGATTGAGAGGATCGGATAGAGAGGAGAGGTGAATGATGAGAGAATTCGTGAGCGGTCGAGAGGGGAAAGAGGAATTGGAGGTTAGGGATTTGAAGGATTTCCAAGCGGTATCGGTGTTGTTAGAGAGGAGGGAATTGTGAAGATTGGACTCTAGGGTTTGTTTCTGCTCATGGGTTAGTGAAGGCGGGGATGTGGAGGAGGGATTGGTGGCCGGAGATGGAGTTTTCGTTAGGGAAAAAATTGATGGGTGAAGGAATGAGTACAGAACGGCGGTTTCAGCGGAGGATGAGAGATGCCTGTGTTGAAGTTGATGGAAGGTGGAGATTGCTCTTTTCCACATTCTGCAATCCGATCAATGAGAGAAATTTGCTTCAGTTGTTCAAATTCATAGCTTCGATTGTTCAAAATCTGGATGAATCAGTTGAATAACTCGACACAGAGCCTTCGTCCCACGCTTTTAATCTATCGCAAGACAAACGACGTCGTTTTTAGAATTGGTCATTGTAAAGGGGGAGAAATAGCATTCGTGCCGACAATCAGCCTCCCCACCGTTGATCCCTGTTCCCGGCGCCTTTTTCCCCGTGAGTCCATATTCCCTCGTTAACGATTAAAATTGCTTTCACATACCCTCATTAACGAATAGTGCACTGACTGAATTCTTCGCTAACTTTATCAGAAAGAAGTCGAAGTCTGTTTGCTGATGGTACCAATAAGCGAAGTCTCCGGTTGTACGCGGCCTTCAGC
Organism: Euphorbia schlechtendalii; assembly: GCA_949673415.1. NCBI lineage: Eukaryota > Viridiplantae > Streptophyta > Magnoliopsida > Malpighiales > Euphorbiaceae > Euphorbia > Euphorbia schlechtendalii. The sequence goes on along the minus strand of CATIWQ010049250.1, from coordinate 6,996 downwards.
GTTCTCCGGGATCCTGCAAGACAAGTCCTCAACCGGGGATTGGATTCCAGCGAAGACCCTCCGATGTCAAAGTTAGTTTCTTGAATATTAAAGTAGATGAGGAGTATTAAATGAGTGTAACAGTTATCTCAAAAATGGAAGAATGTCTTGTTATTTATGGTTATCCAAATGATGATGGCAAGTGGGGTCCATTTAAAGATTTTACACAAGTGTCAAGCCGCCTAAGAGTCTTTTCCGCCGTCTAAGCATTAAATGCTTCCCAACTTCCTGACAATCTTGCATTTAATGCGATAGTGGAGAGAGTTAGTGGAGCGGGTCAGCGTGGGTTGTGCTGAGGTAGATACGGCAGAAACGTAGTGGGTCAAGCTGAAAATGGCAACCTCGGCGATGGGTCGCCTTTGCCGAGGAGATGTCTCAGCAGCGGTAGTGACTCGGCAATGATGTTGTGGAGCTAAGGCTTGGTGAGCTTTAGCGCGAATGAGGTTTGATGGGCCTTTCCTAAAGCATGTTTAGTGGGCCTTTGTAATAGCTGATAAGGTGACAAGTATCTGATTGCTCTATTTTGATGAGATTCATTTATGTTGTGTTTCAGAATCTAATCGAAAATCTTATAGATCTCGGGAAATATGGTAATCACCAATCGTAAACAAGGTTTGCGGATAGGTTACTTGTTCCCTCTCTCATGGTACAACTGCAGAAACATGATAATAGTGTACTGTTGAATTTAATCTTCACTGTCTTAGTTTACATGTTGTAAACCGAAATACATATGGAAAATTGTCATTTTCATTTAACTCTAACTTTCTTATGTTTGAATGTTAATGGCCCGGGAAAATTGAAGTCCAAGAAGAAAGTGCATTCAAAATACGTACTTAGGCTATATTAATCTGTTTGAGGTTGCTCTAATTTTCTTTAATGTGGTATTAGAGTCTTCCAAACACATTATCATATCAAATTAACTTCGAACTTCGGTTGAAGCTTTTTAAGGTGCTAGTTGTTATTGAAGGAGTTGGGTTTTAAATTCACAATTGTAAGGTTGTTAGGTATAAGGTTCAGTAGCAGACAATACTCAGATAGTTCCTACATCAGCTTTTAATTAAAGAAGGGATATCAGAAAGGGACATCTTTGAAAATATTAACCAACCAGAACATAACATAAAATAACATGTAACATTCCTGTAGTAAACTAATTCACTTTTTAAAAGTTGAGGAGGCAATAAGGGGTAATAGGTTAAATGTTATTAGGTGGAGGGGTTGCTTCTGCAGTTATCCTACAAAGGGTCGAGTATGGAAAAAGATTTTGTCATGTCATTGGTGCCTTAAGTTGCACAAATATACAACTCAATTTATACACCTCCTAGAGCGAAGGTGAGAAATCTAACTCATCTTTTCAAATATCCATATTCATGTGAGTAAAAATAAATAGAATGTCTTTTTTCTCATATCCGATTACCAACTCATTAGAAGTTACAAAAAAAAAGACCCAACTTCCAACTATTTATGCTCCTCTTGTAGTGTTATTCCATCCATTCATGCCCATATCCTTGCACAACTCTTAAGTTATCTTTGCACTGTCAATTTCTAGATTTTGGGTTTCTCAATAGGAAGAATATGGAACACATTACACATGATCACGGACAACAGAATAAGTTTGTGTAATCATCTTACTTTTTATTCAACCAAGGGTTCAATCTTCCCAGCAAAATTTCTGTTTCTATAATGCAGTAACTAATTGGCCTTATCATGTCTCTGAATTGTAAAAAATCAATTCAATTTCCGTTAAATTGACTTTTAAGAATTGAAATCCTTGCTTCATGAAGTACACATCTCATTATCTATTAACCCTCAAATACGAATTTCCTGTCCATTTTAAAAAAAAGATGATTGAAGGTTGAAAAAAAAAACTGGAGAACGCGATAAATAAATAACACCAATCATTACAGAAACAGAAATTTTCTGAATTCATTTACACAACTGCAGCCATCAAACACAAGTATTCCATGGCTCACTAATTAGCTACATAGAAGCATAAGATGCATCATTAGGGGAAGCAAAAACGGCGTCACATTACTCAATATCCTACGTCTTCTTCCACAACACCCCGATCTTCTTCAACATATTCCCATTTCTTTTCCTCAACATTTCACTCTCCATATCTTCATGATAAGGCGATCCCGTCTTCCCGGTCACACCGTCATAGTTGTTCTCCATGAATTTCCCGTTGTTTCCCGTCGTAAGCATCGCCGCCGCTGCCTCGGCAGCCTTTCTCCACTGATCGGACTGCACTTTAATCCTTCGTAAGTCCGCCTCCATCTCAGAATTCGCCGCTTGCGACGCCTCCAGCTGCTCAGTCAATCTCGCCGCTCGTTTACTGCTCCGATCTGCCTCCTCCATCATCAAACCTAGCTTCACCGATGCTTCTCGCTCTGCTTCCCTTGCTTCCTCTAGTTCTGCAACTGCTTTTTTTCTCAGTTGCGCCTTCAATTGCTCGTTTTCTTCCGATATGTTCTTCAGTTGGATCTCCTTATCGGCGACTGTTTCCTTCATCCTTGTCAATTCAGTCTCGATTTCAGATTCTCCAAAGCACGATAAGGTATTTCTCAACTTCATATTCAGATCATCGTTTTCCTCTGAAATTCCTTGCAGTTCAGTCTCTTTGTCCATGAGATCCGCTTTCAGCTCTTCAACATCGGCTTTCGCTTGCTTCAATTCCGCCGCTAATTCAGCCTCTCTGATGAGAGAATCCGATCTTATCTGCTCCACCAACTCATAAGCACTTCGTTCCTGAGTTTGCTCTTCCCGGTATTTCTTCTCGGATAATTCTAGATCTGATCTCAACCGTTCAACTTCAGCCTCAAGCTGGTTTCCTTTTTCGGATATTCCATTTCCGCCAATAGGATAAAGATCAATGCCGGAGTTACCATTATTAAGCTGTTCCTTCTGGAGTTTGCTAACAAGCTCTTCCAATTCCTTGACGCGTGCCTTGGACTGTTCTAACTCGGAAGCAATCGAATTATAGGCTTGGTTCGATTTTGAGCCGTCTGATCTGAGAGCCTGAACCGACTTCTTTGCAGTCTCTAGTTGATGCAAAGTTTCACGAGCCAGCGCTTGTGCCTCAGCCTCAGAGTTTCTGCTATCCATAAGCTGGCTTTTCATGTTCTCCACGAGGGAAACAGTTTCCATCAATTTCGTTTTCAATGATCGAATCTCCACATTTGCTGATTCTGATTCTGCATTATGGTTTTTAGAAGCATCTGATTCAGTCTCAAGCTGTACCTTAAGCTGTTGAATTTCATCAATGGTGGACGCTAACGACGCTTCTTCAACTGCATGAGAATTAGAGAGTTCCGGAAGTTTCTTCTGCAACTTGTCGAGCTTCGAAGATGTATTCACTATTTGTTTTCTGGACACCTCAGCATCTTCTAGAGCTTCATTCTTGCATGACTCTGATAAACTTAGCTGCTCTTTTGCCTTCTTCAGTTCATCTGTGAGCTGAGATACCTGAGATTCCAATTCAGATATTCGGCTTGGACGCTTCTTCTGGAGCCACAACGAATAACGAAAGTCAACAACATTGAACGAAATGCAACAGCTGTAGCATTAACAACGAGATGTTTATGGTATTGTGATATGCTTCCCATTCAATATACATATCGAATTTCGTACAAAATTGCAGAGAAGATTATATTGGCATAGATCAAAACCGAAAAAAGACAAACAAACAGGAAGAAATGGTCAAAAAACGAAGCCAGAAATTGGATCATTTAGAACGATGAAAGTGAGGCAAAGAAAAAATCTAATGCAGGTTTTAGTAATGTGCCCAAGCAGTTACAACAACCTGCTTTGCTTGAAAGATTCTGCTTTTACTATTTTTAGAAACCAACCTTCTAATTATAGTAAATTTGGAAAAAAACGACAGGCTAGCTTAAAAACTTGAAATTTGTTTTGTTAGATCATAATATTTATCGACCATTCTACCATTAATTTCTGCAATTTTCTTCACTTTCCTAATGAAATTTCTATTCATTGCACTACTTATGGAAATTATATGCGCAGACAAGGACTGATCATATTAGCAATTAATACCTCGGCCACTGGACTTCTAGGAGAGCGGCGATCAACGATTTTAGGACTTCTTTCTTTTGGTGTACGTACTTGACTAGATGAAGATGAAGAACCGGAATCTAGTCCAGTTGTTTTCAGTTGGCGTACAGCATTGGGACGGACCTTTTTGGGTGCTTCAGAGGAGCCGCTTCTACAAAAAAATTAAAAAATCAGCGAATCGCGAAAGTTAAGACACCGAATAAGATTTATACCAACTAATGTTAAAAGTAGCACATAAACTACCATTGCCAATACAGAAGTTTCATGATGACTCCGGGATATCCGAGAAATGAGAAAACCACAAACATGAAATTTGAAAGATTTTACAGAAGAAACGGAAAATATACAATTCACCTAACAATGGCAGCTTATTTAAACCAAAACCCCATATGATATGGCAGGAAAGACAGTAACTAACTTTACACAAATAGCATTTCACCAATAACATACCAAGTTAAGAAAAAAGAGTTACAAATGCACCGAATGAAGACTTCTAAGAAAGCAAAGCACAATAAAGAAAGAAGCTTTAAGAGGAGAAAGTTACCTTCCTTTTTGAGTCTGCATAATTTAAACTAACCCTGAAGGTCAAAGATGTGAATAATAAGAAGGGTATTTCAAAATTTGAGCTTTCAATTCTCCAAGGCTCTATTTTGACCCCACAAAAAACCTGTAAAATAACCATTAAAAAGTTCACAAGAGAATCCAAAGGAGAAATAAATAGTACCACGAAGATCACGAAGAGTAACAGCCAACAGGGCCCCCCCCCCCCCCTATCATCACAACTCCGCAGCAATAAAAGCAAAAGATATTTGCTGGCTAAGGATACACCATTCATTCAATTTTTATATCAAACTCACAGTTAAAAGTAATGGCTCAAATTTCTATTTCTAACCCATCAATTTGCATAGCAAACAGGAATTCCTGAGTTGGCCAGGCCAATTTTCTCATGTTAACCTTATGAAACATAATTGTTGGTCAGAAAGGGTCCTACACCTATAACATCATAATAGGGTTTAAAATTACAATCAAACCCTTTTCAACTACTGTAGTAAGATTGTTGAAATTATACAAAGGACCAGGTTTTTTTTACATGAAAAAAGTACTTTCAAATTTCAATACGCAAATAGACTTGTAAGACTTTAAGCCCGTTAATATACCTGTTTCCATGTAAAATGATTCGGTTGTCCGATAAACAAAACAAAGTAAACATTCAGACCACAAAGTCAATCATGAAAATTGTTTCTTTTCCTCAAGTTTTGCCGTGACATTAGGAACCCTTTTTTTATGGCAACTTGTGGGGTTTGTTAGACTTGTGATTTTGAAAACTTTTGAAGTATACAAAGATCAAACCCACTCATAGCTAGACTTTTTTTACCGGAGAGAAAAAAAAAAGATTGAAATTACCAATCAATTATTTTCCAGGAGTTTGTTTTCCTGGAAACAAACAGAGAATTTTGGAGCTAATACAATCTGTAAAAAGCAGAAAAGGATAATGCATGGTATAGATCTAAACATGGTGGAGAAACAAGGCAACAAAGTTTATTGAATGGATGTCCATAGATTTAAAAATAAGAATGTATGCAGGCATATTATTTGTTTCGGTTCTACTTTTTATTTCCCTTTTCTTTGGCTTTGGGCCCTTTCGAGATGCTGAAAGTACAGTATAAAACCAAAAGCAACAAATTGCATGCTCAAAGTTTCAATCTTTGAAGGCTCGAAAACCAAAGGCAACATTATCAGTGCCAGACAAAAAAAAAGGACTTGAAAAAAGCTTCAAAAGGATCATCATTGCAGAAAATAAAAAAAAACCCAGCAAATTTCATAATGAAAACTGTGATTCTAATTTCAAAAGGACAAAACAATAAGAATTTAAAAAAAAACAACGGTAATAACGTGAGCTGAAGACTAGAAATTACTTAAAGAATGAAGCTTTAGAAGCAAAGGAATATTCCACCCATCAAAATTTCCAGCATTATCTCGAGAAACAAACAATAAATGCAGGAAAATAGAAAAAAAGAAGATTGTGCAGACCTGAGGTTTGATTAATGAGGTTAATGGAGGTACATTGGAAGAACAAAAGACAAGTAAGGCATGGCTATTGAAGGAGAATTTATGAAGTAAAAGGAAGTAACAATGGAAGCAAGGAAGGAAATGGAAGGATGAGAGTATGAAAAGTAATGGCAGAGAGTATAAAGGTGCAAATACGACTTTGTCGTTTCATCATCCTCGTAGATTTAATCGGATTTTAACTTCTTCTTTACGTCCGCATGAGTATTCACCATGTAATAATTTACTAATCCGTCTTTTTATTTATATTTGGTATTTCTAAGGTTATGTTCTCTTCACCTTCAATTTGATTAAGTTCAGTTAATTTAAGTTAAGTTAAATTAAGTTAAGTTCAGGCCCATTAAGTTAAGTTCAGTTAAGTTCAGTTCAGGTCCATAAATTTTAATTTTAATAATAATTATTCTAATTAATTTTTAATAAAAATTAAATTATTATTTAATGTAGTTAATATTGATTATAAATATAGAAAAAATAATTTCTAAATAGTGAGAAAAACTAGTGTTATTGATATGATAATAGTATTAATATAAATATAATATACAGTGACGAAGCCACATGTTAACATGTGAGGTTCAATGACCCCACTTTTTTTGAAGAAGTGGTATAAATTTACTAGTAAATTGTATTTGGATCCCATTAAAAATTAATGTTGGATCCCATATTAATATTAAAATCACACATTTATTTTAGAAAAATACGTTTTTTTTACTAAATGTCTTTATATCTTTATAAATTTAGCTCTAGTATTTCTTTTACAATTTTATTGTTCACTAAAAAATATTCACCATTATTATTTCTAAACTTTTTTCATGAATTTATAAATTA